>JAHLJT010000631.1:62368212-62593339 GCA_031308135.1 Acheta domesticus
TTTTGGGAACGGAAAGGACGAAATGGGTGAAGCGTCGCATGTAGGGAGATTGAGTTTCAATGAAGTGGGAAGAGATGAGTGTTGAAAAGAAGTCTTTACCTCATAAAAGTAGAGAAGAATGCACAATATATAAATTTGGTTCTAATTTTTTGAAGAGTAGACAACACATCCGCACACGTAAGTTTCTGTAGCTGAATCAAAGAAGTCTTGAATCTCTGAGAGACACAGTCGCAAACATTGCGTCCGACAAAACATATTGTTTAACGTTAAAAACAAAAAAACAAAAAAAAAAAAACGAAGCCTGGCGGTAGGGGATTCCCCGTCGAGCCCGGAGGGGCGCTCGTGATGGCTGGAGAAGGCAGTGGAGCTCGACGTAAGCGCGAACGCACGGCGACTGCGTGAATTATTTGGCGATCCGGCAGCCAGGTGACGAGGCATCGGGGATTATATTTCGATTTAACATGGAGTCTGTGGACGTAAATCTGCTCAAAGGTTACATCCAATCGGAAGCGTAAACGTCACTACAGTGACGTCACTATGGTGACTTTCAAGCTTCCGATTGGTTGACACAGTAATAGCTGATGAATTGCAAAATCTCAATGTAAATAAATCGAAATATACAAAACGAAAGGAAACGAAACGTAAACTTTTTCCTTGAAGATAAGAAATACTTTGTGGAGTTAGACGCATACAATTCCAGAGAAGCTGCACTTAGATAGTCTTCAGTTACGTTTTTTGTCTCATTTCTTTTGTTACTGGGTTACGGCCATTTCAAAAGAAATAATGCAAATTGCAATATTTTTGCACAGTTGTATACTGTTTTATTTTTTATACAGTTGTATACTATTTCTTTTAAGAAAGAAGTCCCTTTAAAACGTTTTGAGGGCAGACTGTTTCTAAATTATCTTATTCCATAACAAATAATATAGGAATCTTAAGTCTATGTTTTTACAGACTTCCACCGACTTTTCGTGAGCTTCTATACCCTTCTTCTGTTGATTCTTAAAATATCTTAATTGAAAAAATAGTAAGTTTGTTTGTAAACAGTTTAATCATCTAGGAATCAACTTGGATATTATTATTAAAGTTTAGGAATTATGATGAATTTGATTACTTCATTATAGCGGGGTGCAGAAGTTGAGGAAACGTCGTTGAAAATTGTACTCGTAAAAACAGAGATTTAAGATTAATTTCTACTTGTTATGAAATAAAATAATTAGAAAAGTTTCTTCTGAGTAAAAATTTAAAAGGACCTGTTTCTTAAAAGAAATTGCAATAATATTAAGCATCTCCTCAGATGGTTATGATAGTCAAGTATTCATCGAGATGTGAAATATCAAAATAACCAATAGCAGAAAGGTAATCACAACCTTCACTTTCGGTCAGACTGGTAGAAGGAAACAGCAGAAATTATAAGAAAAACTACCTTCACATCGTCTCCTCTAGCGGCAATTGTTTCCTCTTATCTGTATAACGCACTGGTCATTACTATCACTTCAATTGATACACGTCCTCCGGACACATCTTTTTATGAACGACCACCGCCGCCCACAATAAACCTCAAAAAGCAACGAAGCCTGGCGGTCGGGGATTCCCCATCGAGCGTGCCGGGGCGCACGTGACGGCTGGAGAAGGAAGCGGAAGCGCGACGTGCGTGCGGACTGCGTGAATTATGTGGCGACGCCGGCAGCCAGGTGACGAGTCACCAGGGATTAGACCAATGAGCCGCGTCGAATGCAGCTGTCACAGTGCGAAATAAAAACACGTCACTTGACGCGCGACGGAAAAAAAAACACAACGCATCGCCCCCGAAGATTAATGATGGGCGCGGAATGGACAGGAAAAGAGGGGGAAATTTATAGAAATGTTCGCTGTATTGTTTGTGGGAGAAACCAGGGTGTCAAAACGTCCGCTGGTGACGATTGAACGGACTCGGGTCGCTTGGGCTGCGGAGTGTATGAACGAGGCGCACGAAAACAACAAAGATGATAACGAAAGTAAAATCCAGAGCGGACTTGACAATGCGTTCAATACACTCCGGAGCTGACCTAATTCACGCCTAACGTAGCGGGTCTGAATGGATGCACTCTGAAAAAAAAGTTTTAAGTGGAAAAAGAAATTTCGGGGCAACTGCCTGGAGGAGGAGCGGAGAGAGAAGGGGCGAGGGCCGACGTAAAAAGGGTTGTTGAGTTGTTCTCCGGCGCTAATGTTGAAGTTGTGAACAAAGGCCTGTACAGCCACAGGCGCCGTAAGTGAGCGCTTTTGTTTCGCTGGAATACTGAAACTTGTGTTAGTTCCTATATGGTGGAAATACACAAGGCGCATATGAAGTTTAGAGTTGATAACATGTGTAGAATGTTCAACGTATGTCAATATCAGTGTGAGAAAAGTTTTAGAAAGATGTCGTGCTAGAACGTTTTATTTCTTGATTTTGAAAAAAAATATTTTGGTTGAACATGTACATAAATACTCATAAGAGCAAATATTAACAAGAATAATTTACATTTCGCTTCAATTTATTGGATATAATAATACAATTTACTAATTTATTTTAATAAGCAACGTTACTTTTGATAGAGGTCAGCACATGTCCCTGCTCTGTAACAAGTGTGTTTTCACCCCAAATGTGTTTATTTACAAAATTTAGTTTATAATAATCCGAGTGACGTGAAGCGTGGGCGAACATGATAGTAAAGGAAGCGACCGAGAGGATGAGAGAGTCGGTAGGAAAGAGAAGTGGGTGAAGCATGAGGGACGGGAAGGGCGGATGGAGCGGGCAGGGCAGATGCGATAAGAGGGGATGTTTAATACAAGTTTTTGGTAAATAAATATCGAAGCAATAACGAGAAAACAACTTGTATTTTATAATTTTATGTACGTACTTTGGCACAACAGCTCTTTACGAGCTAAGGCCTACCAGAGGTGTCTCGGCCTTGCGGTCATGGGTTAAGGGGCACGTGTGGTTAGTATATAGCCATCCTTATGCCGTATCTCTGGTCATCTCAACCTAAGAAGTGACCTTTCTCATCGTCAAACAGCAACGGATACAGGGATATTGCAAGGGAAGCGCACAGTTAATTTTTGCCCCGACCGGGAATCGAATCCGGGGTTGCGCCATGGAAAGTGAGCACGTTAACCAACGGGCCACCAAAGGAATATTTTAATTAAAAAATTAAAATTTATAGAAGCAAATAATCTGCGTTTTTAGAGCGCATATCTTAACCAAAAATAGTATTCAACATTATTTGTCAACATTGTGTTAATGAATTTAACTCGTTACAAAATGTTTGTTCCCCATAATAGTAGTCTATTCCATTAGTTTATAATGTTAAACTTTATTGCAAGAGGACATGTTTTGAATACGATCGATGTTAGGAACGAGTTTTCAAATATTACGAATGTAAAAAGCAACATTATAAACAAGTTGCATACGTTATTTTTTTGTATAACAGCATTATAAATTTATGAGCGAGTCAAACTTAATTTTGCGAAATAACATTCTTGTGATGTCTCGGCTTTTTGACATCTCTGCAAGAAAACGGTGGTTGGCTGTTCCGTTTACCTTTACCACCCCACGATTCTCTCACTGTGATTGGCTGAACGTGTGATGAGCAGTCTTTCGCGCCGTAAAATGCTAATACGTCATCATTTGTGTCGATTTGCCCATTTATGAACGATTTCTTGCTACAGAAAAGGTAATTTATAATAGTGATACACAATGTTATTTTACTAGTCAATCTCACTATGATGGATGTAACGCGGAAATGCGCATGGCTTCAATGGATGGAATTTTCACATGCGAGTAATAATCACACCACTTTAATGCTGACGTTTTATTGAATCTTATCTCTCACACACATTTCTACGCTCAAAATAACTTCGAAGAAGTAAATGTGAAAATTTTATGCTTGGTCACAGTCTGGAGTTTCAGGAAACTTTTGAATAGTTTCAGAAAATCGGAAAAAGTTTGAAAATTAACGTAATTAGAAAATGAACTTGGTCAAGTGACGACGACACATTCGTTACAAAGTTGATAAATCGCGGAGGAACTTCTCAAATTGACGAAATTTTCCTTTCCTCGCCCTTTTCAGACTTCAGAACCGGAGGTATGCTTTCCTGCGTTGATGAAAAATGAAATTACATTTTCCTTTTTCTCTGCAGTTGTAACTTAAAATTATCAATGGGGAAAAAATTACTTTCCAGTGCTACGTTGTTGAAATAGACGAATGACGTTTAAGAGTTGTAAAGATAGTTTAAGAGTTCATAGGATTTTCATTTCATTATTTAACTGCAATTTTTGGCATTCAATGAGAAAATAAAGAAGGGGAATAATTGTTAAGTCTTCACAGGTCATTGAATATCGTTTCCATCGTTTAATGGAAACTTTTTTCATCTACAGTCAATTCATTTGTTTTGGTCGATTACTGGTAATAGAGATATTATTTTGTCTAAGAATATAAATAACTACGTCAATATTCCTCCCTGCTGGAACGTGTGATGTGGCACCGACCTAGGTCGTAGCTTTGTGGAGCATTATCTCTCCAAGTATCACCGAGTGCCGTCACAAAACTAACTCCCGACCAGTCTCTCAACATGTGTGATAAAACAGGGCGTGCATGCGTTAGCGCGTGTGTAAGGGGCAGGAGGGGTCATGGAAAAGAAAGAAATGGTTGGACACAATAAATGCATACGTTTGTTAGGGTGCTGCTTCTTCATTCGTCTGATGTTGATCGGAGAAACCATGGTAAACCACCGATTAGAGCAACCGGCCGCTAGAATTCTCCTTCAGGGAGTAAAAGCGGCAGTTATCTAGCTAGTGGCGCGAAAATCCGTCACGTTTGAAATCCGACCCCTACGACATCCTACAGTCGCTGCGTAGTCAACATGATTGATTGATTGTGAGTGATTCCGGGCGCGTCAACTACTGACGTCGTTAGTCCCGTAAGTCTAGTGCACGTTTTTTCATCTCGGGGTGGCGGTGATTTTTCCCCCACTGGATGGCGAGATAGCGGGACAAGCTCTAAGCCCCCGACCGGTCTCCCGGCATGTGTGGTAGTGTAGTGTGTGTGTGTGTGCGTGTGTGTGTGTGTGTGTGTGTGGTGTGTGTGTGTGTAAGGGCGTGAGGATAGGACAAGGAAGAGGAAAGAAATATTGCGAGCAGTCCGTGACACGTTTGTTGTGGTACTGCTCCGGCATTCGCTCGGTGTTGATCGGAGAAACCACGGAAACTACCGATCGGAACAGCCGGCCTCTGGAATTCTCCTTCAGATAGCAGCTGAATTCGACGTGGCTGACAAAGCAAGTGTCGAAAATTCCGCCGCCTTCGGGACCCGAACGTAGGACTTCCCGGTCAGAAGAAGTGCGGCGACATCAGTTGATGCACTGAGTCACCTCTCCCGGTGCGTAGTCAACAGTTGTTGCCCTGAGTCATATCAGCCGGTGTGCGCTCGGGGGTCGGCGGGACGTCCGACGCCATTAACAGCGCGCGTTTCGATCGCCGTAACGCGAACGGACGCGTCAAGATGCCGGGAGCGCGACAGGCGAAGAGGGTGGGGATGGAGAGGGTGGAAAGGTGGGGGAATCTCTTCACTTCGCCGCCCCCGCTGTGCCGCTCGCCGCCTCCCCACCTCCACCTGCGCCCACAACTTGCTCCCTCCCGCCGGAGCGTGCAGTGGGAGAAATGCCTTTCAGTGCGGTTACGTTCTTACTTGCTATGTTGGTATTGATGTTGTCTCACTCTCGTAACCTTCTTGCACGAGTAACGGCATGATTAAGTTGATGATGGCGAAGTCGTCGAAAGCAGACTAATAACAATTAATTGAACAGAATAAAACTGTGTTAGAAAAACATTTGTCGTGTATTCAAATATTGTCGATTTGTGAGCATGGTGACACTGTTAAAGAGAACGACTCGTGTTCAGTTTTGTCAACGAATATTTTTTCTATGATTTTATATACAAAATTATAAAGTTTAATAAATTAATAGATATTAGCCAAGGAAAGGATTTTTCTCACATTAAACGAGAGTACTAGAGGCGTTTTTGTTTTATCCTCCTTTAGAATATGACAAGAAGACGAAAGTAAAGAAAAAATAATTTATTCGAAAAGTTACGTTCAAACATAGTTATTTCTATTCATAACCGGCGTAAAGATTTAGGTCTTGGAGTCATCTATTGAGTTTTTCGGTATTTTCGACAAAGGTTGCCACCAGTGATGTGGTAGGGCCTGAGCACTGCTTTGAATTTCGTTGGTCTGGAAGGTTTCGTCTCCTACTGAATTCTTCAATACGAGGAAGAAACAAATATCACTCTACGCTAAGTCGGGACTATAAATTGGGTGATCAAGCACGTCCTATCTACCCCAGAAGTTATTCGGTTACATTAGTAGCACTGTGTGTCTGGGCGTTGTCATGAATGAGTTCGTCTCCATAAGCCAGAATTCCTCTTCTTTTGTATGAAAGTTTACACCATATACTTGCCTAATTCATTGACGAATATCTACAGCACATTTACTTCCAAGAAAGCGAATAACACTACGCAGCATCTTGCACTTGGCAGGAGTGTCAAACGTACCAGCTATTTTCTCAAGAGACAAGCTCAAGTTCACAATGCGGCTACAGTAGTAGCAGAGATTATAGTGAATGACATGTGCAATCGACCACAACAAATGAAAAATCCTCGTACTTATATAGTGGTTCAACGGATCGATCAGGGGTTAAAAAAGGCGTACGTATATATCTTTCCCAATAATCTCTAAAATATTCACAGTTATATATACAACTACAACTAATGAAGACAAGTATACACCTATTATCTATACACCTATTACGAGAGGGAAAGGGGTTTCTATGTTGTTTTAATTAAATTACATCAAGCCACATCTTGTTACGCCATCTTTCATGTACTTCTACACATGAACCACCTGTTCGTTACACTCGACGAACCTTACTAAATAATTTCTCGGGAATAAAAAACAAACCCGCTCAGTTGTGGCCATTCAGAATCTACATCCCACCCACTGAGCTCCCGGGTGAGGAGAGGAGGGCAGGAGGGCGGGCGAGGTCCCGGTGGCAGAGAGCACGGGAGGGAAGTCACCACCACAGATCTCCGGGCGCTCTTCCCCCACGACGACCGCGCCCTCCTGACTGAAGGCAGCTCATTACAGAGGCGGGGGGTTGTCTCGCAGGGGAAATCACTCACGATTGAGGGAAATAAAATCTGGGGAGAAGGGCGGACTCGTAAAATATAAAAGTTGGGCTCCCCGAGGTGTCGCTACGCCGGGGCGGGGGAAGCGCAGGGGAAGACCAGGGGGGTGAGGGGCGCGTCGCCGAGGCAGGGGATGGGCAAAGAGCGACGCCCGATTTCGATAAAGGTCCTGACGAGGCGCTCACCCGAACTATCCCGGGGCGGAAATGAAGTGCACTGAGAAATTAGCCTTGTCTGCTGGCAATCGAAGGCGGCTGCGACCACGATTGAGACGATGGCCGGCATGGGGAGTGAGTAAAGGAGGAGTCTAGAATGAGAAAGAGGAATAAGAAGTGGGAAGGGATTTGAGATTCAGGTTGGGAAGTTGGAGAATAAAATAGAGGATCTGTGAGATGATGGGGAGGGTGTGAAATAGATTTTGAAGAACAATGGAGGAGAAGCAGAACTGAGGAGTTGAGAACGATAAGAACACGGAGGAGAAAAGGTCGTAGAACAAGACATTTTGGACATGAGAATAAAGAGGAACGGACTCAAGAATGAGAAAGAGAAGAATTTGAACGACGAGGATGGAGGTGGATTGATTAACTTATTGATGTTCCCGGGCACATCAACTTCAATAGTCATTAGTCACGTTTGTGTGGTGAATTTTGTTTATCCCGGGAGGTGACGTTAATTCCTTCCCCACCAGATGGTGCGATGGTGCCGACCTACACATAGGCTTACGGGAATATTTCCCCTCTAGGTACCTCCCCCAGCAAGATACCTCCTTGGCTCGGACAAGCTCTTGGCTCCCGACTGGTCTCCCGACCTGTGGTTGTGCAGTGAATGTGTGTGTGTGTGTGTGTGTGAGCATGTGTATGAGGATAGAACAAGAAAGTTGAAGGAAACATCGCGCGAAGTGCGTGGCCTCTTTGTTAGGGTTCTGCCCTGGCATTCGCCCGGTACGGGTCAGTGTGAAACTACCGATCAGAGCAGCCGGCCGCTACAATTCTCCTCCAGACAGTGGCTGAATTCGACGTACTGTTGAGTAGTGTAGGAAATCCGTCGCAGTCGATCCGTCAGGAATTCCATCGGAACTCGCACCTCGGACCTCCTGGTCAGGATATCTGCTGAGACAGCGACAACACTGGCTCTATGCACAATTCAGCCGGTTGAGGTAGATTGAGATGGCGAGGGAAAAGGAACTGGAGAAGAAGGCAGAGGTGCTGGGTAATTCCGAAAATAAAGAGGAAGAGGAAACGGAAGAGAGTAACTGACGCGAAATGAAAGGGGAAGATGGATGTGTGCTGAGAGAGAAGAAGAGTGGAGTGAGGGAAATCGATCGAACTATGACTGTTTACGCGTTCCGCGTTTCTTACTTGATCGGATCATTTCTAATACATATGATTTTTATCGTTGGTCTTGCGAAGCCAATGTGAGTTGACAGCTTGGATTACAATATTAGTGATTTTCAATTTTATGTCATGCATACTATCATACACAAAAAATGAGTATGACTTTTGTAGAATTTACGCCGAAAATTAAAGTTTATATGTGCTCGTGTTTTAATTCCTTTTTATGCGTGCTATCAATATTTCTTCAATGTTTTTCTGATTTACACATAAAAATGAACTGAACATTGTAGCGATTATTACTATTATGTAGTGATTAGTGAAATAGAAATAGTGCGCTTATTGCTCACTTATACTAGAAATTTTGTCATTTTTAGCTGTAAACCATGAAGACAATATTTTAAGTATAAAATTTTGGTGAAGTTTTCTATTCTTTACCTTGTTTACACTGAAATGATAATAATTTATTCAAAACTTGAAAATTCTTCTTTGGAAATAAAATACTTCAAATTTTGTTAATTACCGTGAAGAATGTTTCATTTCCACGTAATTTGGAATATAAGTTGTGTCTTGGAAGACATTAATTTATGAAAGAAAGATGAAATTTCAAATCTGGCGGATATTTTTCCGAATTATTGGATATTCGATTCTTTGTTGTGTTGAATTTATAGTATTTCAATCTATACGATGTTACCTCATATTAGAGAACAATTGAAACTAACTTGAGCTATTTTGATATTTTTTAAAATTTTTATAAAGGAAATGACGCTGATTACTTTCTGGGACCAAAACTGTGAATCAATACACATTGATTCGTACATATGAAAAGAAGGGCTGTTAGGATGTTATTCAGGGTAATGATTGGAAGACGAGACCAAGATTTTAGCTGTAGAATATGTTTTTCGGGGATAATATCTAAAATTCTTGAGCAAACAACGGCCGACAAGAATCAGGATGCCTTACCTATAGATATATATTAGGAAGGCATTATTCCTCTTCACATTTAATACTAATTGTAACAAATGTAAATTTTGGACCCCAATAATTCGTCCTGTATATTGATAAGTACAGACTGAATATCAATCGGTGAAATTGGCACTCGTATATAAAGATACATGTAACTCAACCGTTTTTTAAAACAAATTCAACAATATTTTATTTTGAAGTTCTTCAAATATTGTGAATAGGAATATTCAGAGTATTTTATGAACACCAATGTTTATTGAGAAGCAAAACATCAACAATAGGAATTTTGTTTCTGATAGTTATGTAGGATATCTATCAGAGAAATGTTATACAAGCTATATCACATTTTTTGAATGAAAGAATTGCAGGTTTTGCACAAACACAGTATCACACGTTCCCTTGTTCGACTTTCATATTTTTTTCCTGTGTGAACTACATACGATACAAAATTTCTATGAAAAAAGCGCGGAATGAAATACTGTCAGCATTCCAATGTATGATCGGAAGATAAACTAGGTGCAAAATCCTCATATCATATTTCTGAACGACTACAAACTCATATTTCTCGGTGGCATAAAAATCATGCAGTTTTATTTCCACGTTGAAAGAGGATTCCGTCGGCAAAAGTCGTAATGTAAAATCACGATCGGAATTGTTTGAACGTAAATAAAAAGATATCACATATTTTACATGCAAAATCGCGTCGCTCAACATCGTTTAATAAAATAAAAATATTAACAAATCTATTTCCATGCGACACACCCGAACTCACAAACGCGACTTCCTGGTCCTCTCGTCACTCTCCCCTTTGTTCCAACCTGGCTGCCATGTTGCCCTGAAAAGACAAGCGACTGTTTGCCCAGCAGATGGCGACACGCTTTACGACAGTATTCACCACCAGACGGCAGCACTTTAGCGCCGCGGAACAAGCCACTGTCGCGCGCTTTGTAGCGCCATCTTATTTCCACAGGGGAACAAAACGCACCTTAACGAACGAATAATTATTTTTCTTATTTTTATTAAATCCCCCTCTTTCACCGAGGAAGTACGTTTTCCCCCCCGGAGGCGGAAGAAACATAAACTCTCCTTGGTCTGCACCTGCATTAGGGAGGAATATTTACAACTCAAATTTTATGCAGCTGGAATTTTATACTTCACTCCGTCGAGTTATTTTGCTTCCCCCTTCGTCTTGCTGGCTTGCCTCTCACCCACAAGGAGAAACTCCACTCTGTAGGCAAAGTTTTATGTCTGGACTCGCAGCGTGGTCGAGTGATAACTCCGGATAGGTGGCGCCACTATATTACGGGAGTCTATTCATATTTTATTATGCAATTTCCCGGAGCTTTTTTCGCCTCGAGAGCGCGTGTGGGGTGTACCAGAGACCCGCCGTAGCTTCCTTCGCTCCCCTTGAAACTCCGTCGTGCCTTATCGAAGAGTTCGGAGAGAAGTCCTTCAAACGACCTCTACGAAGGATTTCGCCTGAAAACGACGTTTCCCGACCCATGGACCATTGTAAAGTAAGCCGCTGATCTTAATAGCCTACACGCTCGTGCTCTGCTGGTGAAGCATTGGACATACAGAGGTTCCGGTGCACCGGTGGAACGCGGAAAAGAAAACAAACATGTGCTAACGTACGTGGGGATTAGAAATTCTTTGTAGAAAATCGAGGTACATGTTTGTTCGGGTCGCTTTTTCTGTTTTATCCGCTTAGGGTTTGATAAAGAAGGCGAAATTTTTGGGTGTTGGAACGTGCAAACACATTTTCTGAAAATGGCGACTCTAATGGAATCGTTCTTTGTGATTTACTACGTAATACACGCAAATAATGAGACATTAATTGTAGGACCTGTAAAATAAATTTATTAATATGAGGCAGTTCACCAGCAGCGAAAAATGCCTTAAATGAGATTAAAAAATATTGTAATGATTGTTCAACATTCATATTTTACTTAATACTTAGCTTGTGCGATTCATCTTACAAATGTTGCTTAATGTCGACAAAGTATTCCTTGTTTAATTACTTTTAGTGATAAGTTTGTCAATATTGATGTGGCAGAGTGGGTATCAAAGCAAAAAAGATGCTTTATGGGTCTCCAAGGTTCTAAAAGTGTGTAAATATCACAGAGAATGAAGTAAATTGTATTTTTATCAAGTCCTTTCAATTCTAAAATATCTTCCATGTGTATATTCAATTTTTATCTGATTTTTATTCACCGATGCCTAAATTCTGTTGAAAAGACTCGAAGGAAAATTTTTAGCCAAGTAGGGGTTTAATCTTTTATGATAACATATTTGCATACAATCAAATAAAAATGTTTCTATTTAAGTACATTACAGAAAGACGCTCTTGTAATTCATGTTGTGTAAATATTTTTGCAGCTAAAAATTTATACAAACACTACGTGTTATTTTAAATCCACACGCGAAAGTACTACACGGAACATGCATTACGCTAGGATAAGGTCGTCACACCACTCCCACAATATGACCCCTTACTCCGCGTTAAATAAAGTTGTCACGAATAACACGAACTCATTTTCTAAAATACCCAAATACATTCGCGAAAATGCACCCACACGTGTGTGTTCTAGCGCAGAGACACGATAGTGTATCTCATGTCTGGCACCTACTGTTAATGACGCACACTGCATAACGCAGCACCGTTACATTACAGTAGCACTAGCCCAGCGAGTAGCGCCCGTGCCTTTGCAGCCTCTCGCAAATCTTCTCTGGGCCAAGCGTTGCTCATTGTGTCCTTGCCTCATTCCCGGCGCCAACACTGTGTCACAGAAACCGAATATAGCGGGACGAAAAATTTTTTTTGTAACTATAAAAAGGCAGCATTGTTAATCGCAAGTAAATTACGTCATTTTTTAATATCCACTAAAAAAAGACTGTTGCAATGACAATTGACTTGTTACCGTGAAAAAAGTACTTTAGCATGGAAATATAACGCAGTAAGTAGACGTATCCCTTAGTAACACTTATGCTTACACACACTTACATGCACCACACTACCACACATGTCGGAACTGAGTCGGTCGAGAGCTGAGAACTTGTCCCGGCTTGGGTGGCGTCTCGCTGGTGGGAGATACATAGATGGGGAATATCCTGCAAACTAACGAGTCACTCTCCATACAGTGGGGAAGAACACCGCCACCTACCGTGATAAAACATGACCTATACTTATGGGACTAATAACCATAGCAATAGAAGCGCATGGAAGCACGAAATAATCAGTAATTTGAGATTAATGTAACGGATGTGTGCGGCATCGTTGCTCTTTCTGAGTCACCGGAGGAAGCAAATGTAATTTGCTTGTGAGATGTGTTACAATTTGTACTGCGGCAATTTGACTTTCAACAATACTGTAAATCATTTCATCGCAATTTGAATATGCTTGACGAAGATAAAAATAACATATTTTTGGAATTGCAACATTTTTTCTCATTTTATCTGGCACAGCTCCTCAGAATGCCGTGTTTGAAGTACGTATTACAACAAAATATACCGAGTTACTATGCATCATTTATTACTGAGTTAATTGCGAACCGGTCAACTATTTAAAATATATTGTTTAAAATTACCACATAAAAAGCAACAAATACGCATGTTCAAAAATGTGTGGGATACAAATCAATCATTTTCAAAATACATTTCGTTAAAATCAACTTTTTCAAAATATTGCACTTTTCAATCAAGTCATTAATCATTAATGTAATTACCGGGAATTATGTAAACAAATTTCCTTATCAATGTTGATTTATTAGTCATTACGCTCTAAACAGTTCCTTTTAAGAGTGATGGAGGACAAGCGTGCGAGGTTGTTCACAAAACAATTTTGGAATTCGTTGGCGAGAGTTCCGCACCGTACGTTTTGTATTCAAATGCCACTTACTGCGTCTGCATAGTTCCTTTTCTGGGAGCATTTCTTCAAACTCTGCAATTTCATAAAATCATAATTGCAATCATTTTATATAAATAGTTACGAGTGTTGAATTTCTTATTAAATGTGAAATATACCGTAAAAAACTATGTTATTGACTGTAGTTGCTTTTTTTAAAGAAAGAACCCTTATTTCGAGTTATAGAATTTTGCAAAGAATTATCGTTCGGATTATCGAGATAAAGTTACAAGAAATTGATTAAATTACGGTACATTTAATCAGAAAATTATGCATTAATTATACTTGGAAAAAAATTATACGATTACGATGCAATTATATTATTTTTTCACGTTTAAACTAACTCAAGCATCTTTAAAATGATCCTCAATGCCACAATATTAGTGATTCAAAAACAACACAATGAAATAATGAATATGCTTAATTTAAATAGGAAGTTTATGAATTCGTTAATTTCTTATATTGCTGTGAAACTTAAAAGAGAAAAACACAAAATAACGATTTTTTAGTCCACAGTACACAATGAAATTTCAGCTCACTAGTCCTGTTTCCTTCACACTGTGTCCCTGGTTTGCTCACACACATCACTCCCCTGCACACGGCCAGGTCGAGCTTACCGCACACATCCCCCTAGCAGCCAACTACTCGCCCCCATTTCACATCCATCACCAGGTTAACGGCAAAAGTAATAACCACGCTATTTTTTATTCAGCAGAGGTTTGTGACCTATCTCACGTACGTAAAGTTTTGATTACGTGCAGAGGCCACTGGGACTTGCAAGAGCGTGGGTGAAGCACGCTCTGGAGATTTCGTATTGGTGGAACTCACATCACTCGTCCCCCCTTCCCCACGTGGGAGATTCCCTTCGTTTTACTCGTGCCGAAGACCTGTAAAAGATTTTTATTAAGCATAAACATCGAAAGCAGAAGATGGAATCCTTACAAAATGCATGAAATATGATGATGTTGTGAAAAAATGCGACGCTCAAGCCTTGATGATGCCTGTTCTGTTATGCATTTGACTACATACGTCAACGAAGCTCGGAGCATGTGCACCAGATTTGGTATTAACATGCGAGATGAAAGTGTGTCTACAGTATTTATGAGCGCAGTTTCTGATGTAAGGAGATGGTGATGATGAAGAACAAGTAGAAAGGGTGGAATCTGAGGATTGGGAGAACACAGGGTGTTGGCAATTTTTCAAGCAAGAACACCCATCGCGCCAACCTCTACTGAATCTTCACTATCTTCTTTCTTTTTCTTTTGACTTCTCTCTTGGCCCTTTTCTTCTATCTCCGATCTAGTTCCCAACTTCACGAAAACCTACACATTTTTTGTTGGTATGATTTTTATTTCTTTCTTTTGTTTTTTGTGGTCTAATAATTTTCTTGTAGTTTCTTCTTCAGTTGGAGCATTTTAAAAAGAGAAAAGAACTTGTGATTGAAATAATTTTTCTTCCCTGAAATCTTTCATTTTGTTAGCTCAGAGTTTTAAAAAAAATTTTACATATTTTTTAGATATCTATACTTCTTTAATACAGCGGTTTATGCGATTTTTTCTCATTCTATATTTTTCTCTTGTTCTTATCGTTGGCTCGTCTTACGCCAGTGAATTTAGATTCTGCGTGGAAATCGCCACGTTAGTACGCAAGTGGTTGGCACGTCTTCGAATGGAGCTGAATTGAAAAGAGTGCGATAACACATACGGCTCAATATCAAGATTGGAACCATAAAATCTCAATGTCTATATTCTCCATCGAGATAAACGCATCAAAATATTACGCGAAGTTTTCTTTCCAGAGAATATTGGTTATACTGCACTGCACTCTAACGAAAGTGCATTTTTATGTCGCAAATAAAGTTTCCTTTCAAAGATATTAGCCAGAAGAAGTTTTCAAGAAAGTCTTGTGTCATAAAGTATTCAATTGGGCGCAGATTTGGAAAGTGCACATTTAATAATCCGTTTCTGTTCATCATCGAGACATTTCTATATTTAATATGGAGCTTTTTAATAATAAGTTGTCAAAATATTTGAATAAAAGATTACTTATTTTTGATTTTGATTATTTATTTTCTAAACTATCATACGTACATGCTATAATTATTTTAATATCAAAACATTCCGAATACTTGACTAGGCACTAATAGATAATATCCTCATGTAATGTGCTATGTATATGAAAATGATTTCCATTTTAAAATGACTAAAATGCTTGAGGCATTTACAAAGTTCTGTAATATGAGACACGGGTGTTGATACAAGCAATTACTGAAACTTAAATCCACCATTATTTTCGAAAGAAATTGATTAATAGTCAGAAAAATATTGTGCGCGGTAATGAATTGGAAATAGTAAAAATGTTTTGTGGGAGTCTTCCAGAAGAAGATATCGTACTTACCTTCGTATATCCCGAACTAAGCAATCTACATCTGCAACTATATGATACAATACCCACTTTCCATGCAACTGCATGTCGGAAGATGAATTGAACGCAATATGCTCTACATATCAGATTATACGCATATCACAACGTATAAATGTCCTACCCGACGGTTGAATTATCTCCTTCAATCATTCTCGCACCAGAGCACACACAGATTTCGATCGGTCGCTGACCATTCCACCAACCCACATCCACTAGTTCTCTGGATGAAGAATTAAATTGCACTGTAATTATAATTACTATTTCAATTACCATTCTCGGACAAAGGCAATGAAATCGCTAAACGGTTCGAAATTATCATCAGGTTCGCAGGTCCACGCCAATAACAGAGAATTAATACATAATTTCAATCACAGAAAGTTATTGAGGCAGGAGTGGCGATTCGAATGGATGGGAGGGGGAGAGGCAGGGCGGGGCGGTTCCGGATAACGACTTGACACATTGCAGCTTTCAATTAACGTGGATCGCGACGTGTCGAGCTTGACAACTGATGTGCGGACACGCTCGGCTGGAGCTAACGGATTCGTAATCCGATCTCTCTATGCAGATTTTTTCTGCTCTTTTTAAGCCCGTGCTGTTACGATAATCGTGGTCCGAAATGCAGAAAGACGACTAAGAGAAGAGTAGGGGGTCGGGTAGTTCTAAACGGCGGCAAATCGCCATATTAGCATCGCGAATAAACAGAGTGGGGTTAGCGCGCTGATGAGCAGCTGTGCGAAAATGGCGTTGGCGGTGACAAGAGAAAGGAGATGAGTATTTGCTTGGATGTGTAGGGACTGGACATGTTACTGGGAAAGAAATGGTATTTTGCGTTCTTAGAAGCAAAATGTAACATCGTTTGGTCGATGTTATTGAAACTGAGTATCGATAGCATCAATTGGTATCGAAATAAAATAAGCATTAATATCTGTCGGTATCAGATGTGGATTAAAAATTAGGAAATTATTAGTATTTTATATATAATTCAATTCATTTCAAAGATAATTGTCGCAACCTCAGGAGTTCCTAATGGGACGTCGAAAGAGAAAATCCTCACAAATGGGCCAGCAAAAAATCTCTTTCATGCAATACATAAGATACAATTAAAAATTTATATTCTCAACTTCATTGTTTAGACAGCATAAAATCCAGTCTTACTGCATACTGGCTTCTTACTAAATATGATCTATCTGACAGTGGCCAAAATGACATGATCGTAAATAAGAATAGGGTATTCATATATTTCTCTTCCGAGTTTGTAGAGTAAACGTTTGACTGTAGAGGGTATTATATCTTTTCTATCAATTTTCACTTAAAAAAATCTTTTCTAGGACCATTCTGCTTGGCTACACTGTGTGATATTTGCATTGTAAATGTTTTTTAATCTAGAAACAAATATATGTAACACAAAACATTTTATAAATTGCAATTTTCCAGCGCATTTTTGTTCAAATATTTTCACACCCCGTTGACTCGTCAGTACTGTTTAAAGTTGGGGCGAAACTGCGACATTCGACCTACGTGATTAACTTAAAAAACGTTAATTTAGCCATCGTAAAATTACCCAATAATGTTGATGCAAAAAAATAAAACATAAAAAATACGTATAGAGTTGTGATTCCGTCCTCTTAACGCTTCACACAGCTTAAGTCAATTCAATTATGTCTTATTTTCCGTGGCGGGACTCAGGCCATGAGACCTGCTCTTCCGCCTGACCAGGCATATTACGCTACGCTCCTTTCACCGTCTGCTACAGAAAGAAAGTATCACTCGGGCATGAAACAGGAGATTTGAATTTTGCTCAAAGGCTTTTTTAGGCTTGAGAAACTTTTACATTTGGTAAATCTACAACATGGGTCAGTCGGCTTTACTTCGCCTCCGGCGTACGAAGGATTTCATCAATCTTAGAAATCTACGTCTACGATAGGGTTTGAATCTGAGAAATTGTGTATAACAGTCCGATATGCTAACCGTTCACCACCGAAGCCACGTGCAGTCACCCGTAAACGCCACCAAGCGAAATGGCCTTAATAAAGTAGTCAACCTTCAGTTTTCGTATGCCCTAATTTTCCTAAGATTTGGTTTGCTGCAATTTTTCTTCGAAATGTTTCTTGTTAAATGTTACGTGTGTATAGTTGGTTTTCATACTCCTTGAAATTCGTCCATACCAACTTCGTTGGTCTGCCAGCGAAACTCATCTACTAATTTCCTGAAATCGAGCGCCCACATACAAAGCTTTCGATGCCTTCGAGACTCACTCTGCTTTTGTTTCTCCGAGAACTTTCTCGTTCAATGAACATCACTTTAAAGAATAATCAGAAACGATTCATTATTATCTTTGTGGCGTTTTCGTGACTGTTGACTGCTACTGTAAAAAGCAATCTAATTTAAAGAAAGAACTCGTATCAAAATACGAAACTAGCGTAGAAATTTGGCAAAAATAAATATTTGTTATTTTTGGGTGTCTGGAACCAAATACGAATAACTGGGTTTATATTACTTCTGATGTGAAATTTTGGTACTGATTTTATGCAATCATTTTTCGTCATAGTGTTTCAAACGACGTAATCACAACAAACGGAGATTCCACTGTAAACATAAATCTTTTGAGTAAACAACTTCCTGCATCAAGCTCTTCAATGTTTATGTATTTACATTATTTTTCAATGCTTTTATCAATAAAAATTAAATAAATACAATGAAACCTCTGCAGCTCGAGGTTTGCGATGCAAAAAATACTAAACAGTCCAAACTGTTTTGAATCGTTTTTTCATGTTTTATTTAAAAACTGTTTTCAGATAATTTTTATTTCTTTAATTTGACATACACTTCCATCTGACTCACTAACGTACACATGACATGAATACCGAAAAATATAGTATTTGCCCAGAGTTTGGACGAGCGATGTAAAGAAATTCTCAAAAACAAACTCACAATTCGCCTACAGTTGATCAAGATTTCACAGACATAATCTGTAGTAAACTGAAATAAGCACTAAAACTACCAAAAAATCCATGTGTGATTGCACATTATATCAGATATTTAGTATACAACACTGTCATTTAAAACCTTCTTTGGTGAAGAATACTTCAAGAAGAGCCTTGATTCATTGTATCTCCCATCTCTTTTAACCATGTTGGCATGACCTCCATTTGAATCCAAGGGACGTTAAAATATTCGCTGGCAACGACCTCACTAGCCTACATTTCACAAGAAAATGCCGCCAACTAAGAACACTCGGAAAATTTCCTTTCGTTTCTGCGAGGAACTGAGCCGCAAATCCTACAGCTCAGAGAACTCGACAATGGGAGAGCTTTTTATCAATGAACATTTGCCTATTCGCGTTCGTAGTGAGGCAACAAATAAGAAAGAATAAACCGCCGGAAATTCCGCGCTCGTTGAACTGAACGCACATTTCATTAATACTGTCTCGAGTTCAAGGAAGGCCACCATTCCTTCAGAGCTCGTCTTACGACGCTGTTTACATTTTCTTCCGCACTGCAGCGCTGCCGGCGCAGACCTCTTCGCCATTTGTCATCGTCTTTTAGATTTCCTGCGAGAGGAAGTCAGCTCGAGGAACGACGAGGGTCGAAACGTTGCAGAGGGAGAAAGAGTGAGGAAGAGAGGAAAGGGGAAAGTGTAGTTTCGAGCTCTTGAGAATTTCACTTCCCTACACAGTTAATAGGGATGCGGTGTCTGACCAACTAACGACGAGTGCCTAGAAAATACAATGAGCGATGTACTCATTTCAGAACCGGAGAGAAGGCTTACTCACAGTGTTGATTTGCATCACCAAAGTTGTACATTCCTAGCGCGCTCCGCGGCAAGGAATATTTTAACCTTCTGCCTCCGCTAATCTCGAGTTTCGAACGGGCAGTAGCCCGGCCGCCGACTTCCTGCACAAACATGCCAGAGAGATTACCCTCAGTCCCTCAAACTGCAAAACCGAATTGCAAGCCACGAAAACAACTCAATTGTTCCGTCATTAATCGTTCCAATAGCAACGCATTTTATAGCCACTTGGTCTGTTTTCCTGTTAGTTCCATCTGAAAAATCTTTTTGGTAACATAACATTAAACAGTAAGTAATAATATGGGAATAAAATCAAGTTTCTATATCGCATCATATTTCACGATACAATCATCGGATGAATGATATTTTTATAGGAAGGGCTTGATTTCTGGCCGAACGCGACAGAACGACGATCCGGTTCCTCGGGAATAATTATTTAATTATGTTAAAAATATATAACTATTTACATTAAATTAATTAATATAAGACGCGTTCCGGGACTTAAAATTTTATTCATCTAGCACATGTTATAGGTGATGTTCCGATAAGGCATAGAATTAAGGAATGATGTTCAGCAGATAAGTGGTAAATGGTAATATGAGAAAGCCAATTTCGCAAGAACAAGCCGCAATAATCTCGTCAAACAATTCTTATACAATCCGAACTACCGAGCTACAATTTGTACTGTATAATTCTAAAAGTTTAAGTATGTCAGGCAAAAAGTATTGTATGTCAGTTTTGGGATAAATGACACCCATCTAAATCAAGTTTTTTGTCCCGTTTTCCTGATCCATTGGGTAAATGCTCTCTTACTTTGCTTCTGGAGATAAATGTAGCTTCATGCATGTAACTTATTTTTTTCTTGAGATTTGTGGTGAACATAGTTAATTAAGTTCTCAGCATCTGCAAGTCATCTGCAAGTTCTCAGGGCAATAAGTCGATTCCCTCACGAAGGGCATAATAAGAGATAATAGTCAAAATTTGTAGCTGATCTACTTTTGCAAATAGTTTTTATTGCATACGAGCGAATATTTTCTTATCAATTCTTATCAGAACGGCCATTGTAACATTTCTTCATAATTTATCTTACTATGCATATATTTTAGGACAGAGATACTAGAGCTCAAGAAACCGTGAATAAATTGCACTTTTCTCCAAAATAGGTCACACAGTTTTCAACTGATTTTGGCGTTAAATAATTGAAACACATAATAGAAACACGTAGTCCTTAAATCAGATTTGAGCCTGTACCTTTGGCTCTGTGTTTGTTGGATCTTACTCGACACTACTCTACCAAACCCGACACTACATAAAGGGTTGACTTATTTCAAGTATACAACGAATAAAATGCCTTCAGTAACACTACCAAGAGAATAATAAGCGTTGTATAAAATTAAATTTTTTAACATGATTTAGACCGAAATAATTATTTTTTCTTATCGAAATCCATGAATATATTTTATGTCTGACAATTTTCAATGTAAGAATTTAAATAACAATAATAAAAATAAAATACTTAAAAAGCAAAGAGTAAAATTTGTTCACCGGCCTAAATTATACATTCAAGAACATGCATTTCGAGAAAACGCTCTGGAGCTTTGGTATAAGGCCATTGAAACTGTCATTGCACGTCAATTTTTTTCTGTAATCGAGTGATTGAACTCTTACTCACAAAATATTTTTTAAAAATGCGTAAAATACCGTGGAAACGTTTTACGGAGATTTTTACGTCTTCTTCTGTAAATTTACTAAAAAACTGTACCGTATTTCATTTTACATTACATTTTTACAAATATTTAATATTATAGTGTAAAACCTCTTCCACTCTTTCCTGTTAGTCATTCCTCAGCTACTATCTCCACGTTCTTCCACTTCTGCTCGACGTACGTGACTCTGCGAACGACTAGCCACCAGGTTAGGTCGTCAGTGCGCGATCGGGAGCGGAGGCGGAAGAGGGGATGGAGTCGAACACAGGCGTAGGGAGAAGATCGGGGCCAGGAATCCGAACGGAGTGAATGTGGGGGTGGAGGGGAGGAATGGAGACGATACGGTAAGGGGGTGGGAACTAGAAATGGAGGTGGAGGCGGGTGGCGATAGGGGCGGGGCAGGAGTAGGGACGGAAGTGGAGGTGGAAACGAGGTGAGAAAGTGGGGTTGGAAACGAAGTGAGAAAAAAGGAGTGGGGGCAAAAGGTGAGGTTTGGTACCGAGTCAGAATCAGGGAAGAGTGGTAGGTGGGATTTGGGCGGTGATAGGGACAGGGATGGAGAAGAGATGGAGGCGTGGGTGGGTCAGAAGTTGGGCCGGAAGTGAGGTAGAAACGGGGCGAGGAAAGAAGGGGTGGAGGCAAGAGGTGAGGTTTGGTGCCGGGACGGAATCAGGGAAGAGAAGTGGGTGGGAATTGGGGTGATGGTAGGGGCAGGGGCAGGGATTGAGATGGGGTGGGGCAGGAATAGGGACGGGAGTGTGGGTGGAGCGGGGTGAGAAGGCAGGATGAGGGCAAGGGACGGGGTTTGGTCCTGGGTCAGAATCAGAGAAGACACCTAGGTGGGGATTGAGGGCGGTGGTAGGAGCAGGGCTGGTGGCGGGGGCGGGGGCGGGGGCGGGACAGGGGCAGTTGCCCGGGTGGGGCCGGAGGGACAGGCTCTGGTAGGATTAGTCCGTCTGCGAGCTGCTCCGCTCCAAGTCAATTCGCCCGCCTCCGCTGTCGCCGCCGACCTCGCTACCTTGTTGGCATTCATTACAAGTCTCCTAATTCGCCAGCCGGACGGTCGGCCGGCCCGCCAACGCCTCCCTCGACTTCTACATCCCCCTCCCCCGCCCTTTCAGTCGTCGAGGCTACTCACCCCACTCCTCTCCTCGCCGCCACCCTCAGCTTGCATTAAACTTCGCCTAAGTCGGTGTGAAAATTAACTCATCACGGGAAGGGAGGCAGTCGTGTGGGTTTAATCATGAAGACACCTCCAGACGCATACACGTCTCACTGTAATTTCGTGGCAATACTATAAACACTTATACGTGAAGTAACGTAACCTTCATAAATTACGCAAGAAATGATTCAGCAAATTTGATTGAACATGGGGGCGTGCAACTCCTGCATATACATCAGCGAAGTATTTTTGCCGCAGGTGACGTGGCGACGTTAGGGCTTCGTTTTCATATTGTGTTTAAAGTAAAGTTTTTGTAAACTTTCGTTTTTCTTTAAAACATAATTGCCAGTTCCATATTACTCCAACAATATATTCCTTTTAATATTTGAAATAAATTAAAAAAATATGCTTCGCCAATAGATTTCCTTCTTTCTTCAATTGTAATATGCACTTTAACTTTCAAACGCCTGCCAAAATTGAAATTCAACGAACAAAAAATAATGAGAAGCGTAATAATTAAGTATACAATAATCAGTATTATTTCAGAATTATTTGCAATTGCATTCATTCAAATATTGCTTAAGATATTATCAAAAATGAACATTTCTTTTACAAATTTTGTGAGATAAATCTATAACTGTTTATATAAAATGTTATCCGAATCGTATATTACATTTG
Organism: Acheta domesticus; assembly: GCA_031308135.1. Lineage (NCBI taxonomy): Eukaryota > Metazoa > Arthropoda > Insecta > Orthoptera > Gryllidae > Acheta > Acheta domesticus. The sequence continues at coordinate 62,391,377 of JAHLJT010000631.1, forward strand.
AGTCTAATCTAATATACGTACGTTTCATCTAATTTAAATGATACGTATGTATCAGTGTACAAAATTATTAAAACCTAATGTTTCCCCTGTTTCTTTTCAGTTTATCCAAGACAGCTAGTTTCTAACTACACTTGAACTGCAGATATTGGCATCCGTATTTCTAGCGTTTCAAAACATAGTAACGAAATTTCCATATGTAACTCCCGTCAATCAGTAGCTGTCGAATACTCAAATATTTTATGAATGAGTAGCAGATTACCAATATTATTCATTATACATGAAAATCTCTTCGATACTAAGAGAGTCACTGGAAAAGTGACAGCGATCGATTATGGAGATTTTGCCTCGAAGCACAACACTTGCTACAACTGCTAAATTATCTTCTTTCCATGTTACAAGGGTGTATGTTAGGAAAATTGCAAAAATGAGTTATTAATGTTACAGAGTTCTTTGAAGTAAGATCTAATTTATAATACGATCAAAAGATGGCTGAGGTCACTGGTTTAGGCAATACAGCGGTTTTTTAAAAGTTCTACGTACAATTTCGTCTTCTCTTTGAGTTACAGAGTTGTATGAAAAACATGGAACCCACAAGATTTTGTGGAAAAAACACGTTTGGGGGCCTCTGCTTTTGAAAAACTACTTTTCCTTTCAAAACGTGTCATCAGTCTGTGAACAACACGAGTCGACAACATTCATAGAACTTTTGCCACAATTAATGTTTTCCAATTTATCTCATTGATGTCGCTACCCTAACATTTTAAACGAATACTTTAATTTTTGGGTGTTATTTGCGTGAAGTCCAAGTGACATTTTTGAATTTTCGCTCTAGATTTTTAAACCCTTTTCTATGCCTATTTCCTAGAACACATAGATATCTCCAGTTTTTCAAAGTATAATGACCTACATACAACTTTGTTGGCTCAAATATTTCAGATAGAACCTTGTAACACTGAGCCAGAATAACAACAAAAACAATTAGCTTAACCCCTGCGATTACATCGCTTAAAAGGAAGGACTACCTAGGAGAGTACAATATATGCAAAGTAAGTAAAATGGAAAACCGCAAAATATGGTGTAGTTTCATGTCGTTCAATACTCATTCTCGAAGGCCAATGAAATGAAGAAAGATTACAAAATATCAAACAATACAATTTCTATTTACTGTCAACAGAATTAAAACACGTCTCTGAAAGGGCACTTAAAATGTTTTTTTTATTTACCAATATCTGCATCTGTAATGCAACGGACAGGAGGGAATTACGCTATCACGTGCATTTATATACAATGCGAATTGTTTGTAATGGGACACACGTATCAAACGATTGCTGGGCATTACATTTACCTACACTCACTAATCTTTGCATTTAAAAACACCCAATTTTCGAACCTAAAAAGCTCTAATTCTTTGCTTTTGCTAGGTCAATTGCAAACAAGTACAACAAAACGGCCAAGACCAACTACATTCCAAGTACACAAAGTAGTTTATCTTGACAACGACGTAATGAGAAATGACGGTGAATGAGCGTTAATTCTGTTAAGTTTAAGATATTATTAAAATTTAGAGTTTATACTATTTAAACTATTTATACTATTTATACTACTATAAGTAATTTCATTTATTTTCTCATCTTTTCCATGTTTCTTAGTCTTATATATTTGTCTAATTCTTAAAAATTTACCTTCATAAATCCTCTTACAGAGGTTACTGTTAGTGTCCAAAACGACTGTCCATATATTGCAAATTTCAATGCCCTGAAAGACAAATTATCGAACAGGAAGTAATAAATTTGAAAAAAAGTTTATACTATAAAACTGGGTAATAATAGCAAGTTAGAACCCATCTATGGTCCACTACCTTTCATTTATGCAAAGATCTAGAAGTTTGGTTGGATAGGAAGCTCAATTTTTTTTCTAAACGAAAACCCAAAGTGTTTCATCTTGTTCCTGATGTGATAAAATTTGTATAGTGTAGGTATATAATTTTTGTTTTCGAAATTTATAAAGTGAATATTATTGTATGTTGCTTGTAAACATTTAAATCGGTGGGAATTTTACTTTCATTTCAGGTTCCCGTAGCCAGCATACTTACTTATTTTAAAGTATTTCAATTGACATTCCTGAACATTTCACGGAACACAAAGAGATGTGACAAAGGGAAAGCCTTTTTGTTTTTAAAACGTTTTAATTCCCTCCGTTTTATTTGGAACATTCCAGAAACGACATTCTCTTGGGTAGTCAGTTTTGCTTTTCAAATACATACGTAACCTTAATAAAAACATTAAAAAACGGTTCTCTCTGCGGGAATATTACATTAACTCGCTCAGAAGACTTCCTCATAAATGTCAGTGTAGAAGCGAACGTAAAGGAGGCCTGGCGGTTTTTGGTTTCCGACAAAAGTAGCCAAACGACGCCATTCCGGTCCTACGACGCTACGTGTGGATTCTCTTCGAATATGTAGCCCTTTCTATGCTCCCCGCGCCAGCCGTTGTGACCCAGGTGTCCTTTCCGTGAAAGGAATACAGCAGCTACCTATTTCATCTTTTATGTTACGCCTTCATAAATCGTCTTCTATTAGTCGTAAAACTACCTCGATCTGTCAGCCGTCGAGATAAAAACATCACAATAGCAGCACGAAGTCCGAAAGACTTTACACGGACAGTATATTAAAAGAAAGTGCCTCCATGTGGTACTCCTTTTCATTTTCTTTCCTCTCTCGTTAGAGCAGCAGTCGTTTAAATCAATTAATTACGTTAATTAAACCGGCATATGTATTAAAAGGCGGCGAAGAGTGAAACAAAAGAAAACCACAATTCGCCCGGTACACAAAAGAGCAGACAGGTTCACAATACGAAGAGCAAAAAAAAATCATGTTAATTTACGATACGATGATGTGTTGTCTTGTTTTAGAATTTAGTATCAACCTTTTCTGTTTAGCCGCTTTCTTCTTTGTCGGCACTTGCCGTGTTGCCGCTCGCCATCCAATCTTGGGTCCACCCCGACCACGTGGTGAAAACACGTTTCTTTCAATTTGTTTTGTTTTCATTCCGTTTCCACGTCTGCTTCACCGACTGCTTTTTATTTTCCGAACTCTCCAAAAAAAACGGGAAAGGCAGAGAGTGAGAGAGAGAGAGAGAGAGAGAGAAGAATTCGTTTCCTGGAACTAGCTCCCCGGAATTCTCCTTACGACGCCCGGTCACTTTTTTGTTCCTGCTTCGTCTTCCACTAACAAGTGTGGTAGCAAAAGGCAGGTACCGCCTCCGGGTAGTGCCTGTGTTGTTTCGCTACATCTTTATGCTAAATGCGGCTCATAATATCGGAGCAGTGCAGCCGGTCCGGGTACGGACAAGGCCTTCTCAATGGACCGCCAGGCATCTAGGGGGCCATGTTGAGACCTGCCGCGGGTGGTGACGGCTTCCTGCAGCTGAAGGTCTTCGACCTTTGGCATGTGAGATTCCCTGGAGCGAGAAACGATACGATAGTAATTCACATCTCCTCAGAACGACTTAAAATATACGATATTTCTGCGTGAAGTGTGAAATGTTAATCCAGGCAAATCCAAGACTTAAGGTACATGACATATTTTGCTGAATTCTACGGGTCTGTCTGTACTTGGCTCCAAAGCCCGCGTACGGGCCATGGCCTACCAGCAACATCCCGGTCTCGCGGCCATGGGTCAAGGGGTACGTGTGAATTCTAAGGGTACATTTTCTAAATATCGTCATTCAAGAACAATATTGTTTCTTGTTTTTTTACGTTTATTGGCATTCTAAACTTTTTGCAAATTGAACTATTATCACAATCATAATCATATGGTAACAAACTAGTTATAATTGGTGTACTTTTTTAGGGATTTAACTAACAACGTTTTTCCTATTTTTTCAGGTAAGACACAACTCAAAGCAGCTCTCAGTTCTTCTCCATCGTCCACGGTGCAATGTTGGTATGTACAGCTCATTGAATTAAATAGAATTTTTGGAAGTTATAGAAAGTACATTATGGGTTGTTGAAATAATGCCAAATAATTTTCCTTAGATTCTGATACAAATGATCCATTTCAAAGTGTATTCTTTTTGCTAATTGTTTCTTAACATATATTTTCAAACTAAATACATCTAATGGCGAAATTTGGGTTCCATGCTTCTAGCACTGTTTTATTACGGCACGCGTATTTTTTAAATTACATTTTGTAGAGATAACACAAATTCTATGAAATATGTATACGTCTATGAAATATGTATTCTATGAAATATTATTGAATTAATGAATTTGGATTGATTGAAATACTGAATTAATTACTGAAATACACATTTCACTAGTTTATGCCATTCATATTTTCAACGGTCGGAAATTTGATTAAATACAAACATCAAGACTTTTTCCGGCAGCTAAACAAGCACAAGTGCTTCGTAAAACACGTCTTCAATTGAATATCACTTCAATAAACGGCATTGATTAGTTTCTTTTCTGTAATTTGTAATGAAATGTATTTTATAAGTGAAAAGTACTTAACTAGGTGCTTCTTCATTCTCAAAGTGAGAGGTTATAGTGGAAAACGTTCATGTACAAATTCGCACTTTTGCAAAATAATACGTTTTGTTAATTCCATGGTCGCCAACAATACGATCTAGTTGAATTACGCCTCGAGCTATTCTACACTGTGCGAATAATAAATATCATTAACTTAGAATCAGTCTGTCCTTTTGATTTAATGCAAAAAATTGCAAGAAAATGGTTTCCTTTCCCCTTAAAATGAGCATTCGTGCAATGAAACAACTCGGGCCTTACAAACAATTACGATACTGCACTTGCGCTGGCAATCTTAACCTGCTCAACCCTAAGATGTTTCGATTACGAGAGGAATTTGCAAAAGAAAATGACAAGAACGAATGAGACAAATAAATAATAATGGCCTTGATGTTAATGGGAAAGAGACATGTTAGAAGACAAGAAAAAAATAGCTTCCTATTAACTTCTAATAAAGTTACATAAAACATGAAGACGACGTTAACAAGCAACATGACAGAAAAAGATTCAAGGGAATAAGGAGAAAAGAAGTAGATTAGAACTTCGTGTGAGCTCGTCATGATCTCAAAAGATGTTTGTGAAAAGTTACAATAGTGTTAAATTGTATCATTTATTCAAACTTATTTATAATTATATTTTTCTCATCCTGTGTATTTGAAATCCTCGGCATCGTTGGCAATCCTGCCAATTTCAATCCCTCCATAGCCATTTGCAGTCCCATGCGAAACTTTGTTTTACTTTCCCACTAAACGAGCATTTGAATAACTCCAGCCCTCGGGCCTCGTCGCAGAAAAATACGACACCGCAGTTCGGAATACTGACTCATCAGTACCAGTTTCTCTCCCAGCAGAACGATTTTTACTACAAGCTGCACATCCGCCAGATGTCACGCTACAGTGGCGGGAGGTGGAAGTGGAAGTGGAGGTGAAGGTGAAGGGGAGGTGGTGTGGGCGGGAGCAGGGAAGTGGACAGGAATGGTGGCGGGGCGGTGGGGGATGGGATGGGATGGGATGGGATGGGACGCGGGCGCAGGCGCTGGCGGAGGTGATGGCGGGGAGGGGAGCGGTGGCGGTAGTGGCGGCGGCGGTGGCGGTGGCGGCGGCGGCGGCGGTGACGGTGACGGTGGCGGTGGCGGTGGCGGTGGCGGTGGCGGTGACGGTGGCGGTGGCGGTGGCGGAGGCGGCGGCGGCGGCGGTGGCGGCGGCGGTGGCGGCGGCGGTGGCGGCGGCGGTGGCGGTGGCGGTGGCGGTGGCGGTGGCGGTGGCGGTGGCGGTGGCGGTGGCGGTGGCGGTGGCGGTGGCGGTGGCGGTGGCGGTGGCGGAGGCGGAGGCGGAGGCGGAGGCGGAGGCGGAGGCGGAGGCGGAGGCGGAGGCGGTGGCGGAGGCGGAGGTGGAGGCGGAGGCGGTAGCGGAGGTGGAGGCGGAGGCGGAGGCGAAGGCGAAGGCGGAGGCGGAGGCGGAGGCGGAGACGGAGACGGAGACGGGGACGGAGACGGTGGCGGAGGCGGAGACGGAGGCGGAAGCGGAGCGCTGGCGGTGGCGGTGGCGGAAGCGGCGGTGGAGGCGGAGGCGGAGGCTGTCCTGGGGGTAACCACCGGCGTTGGCCTTTGGACCGCCAGAGCCGGGCGGAGGGCAGGCGGCACGGGCGCAGACTGGTTGCCAGCCCTTTTTATCCGCGTCGCCACCACAAAGACGAGAAGGCCGCCGACGGCACGTGCGCCCATCCGACGCATACAGTCCTTCCCCTCCGGCAACCCGGCGCGCGCTGGTCGAGGCGAATTTCACGCGGACGCAATTGGTTCGAAAGTTGTATTTCAATTCCGATGGTCGACAGAGTTACAACTCTTAAATTGTAAGCATTAACATTTTCATTTACAAAAAATAGCATCCCCAAATGAATATCGGAACTTGGATAGGGAAGAGTCTTCAATTCTTTTCTAATAGAAAAAAATACTCTGACAAGAATATCTCGTTTATTTTTGCTTTCAAATTTCGCAATATGAGAGAATAATTATTTGCATATCACTTAGGGCAGAGAGCAATGTAACGTCAACGCAAGAAATGAAGTTTTATATCTAATGTAGGGGAAATAACCTCTCGGGTGCTTAAGTTTTTTGACTTCTGCTGAATAAAGTCCAAATGAAAATAAATTAATAATTGTTGTTATTATTATTATTATAATTCTAATAATAATAATAATAATATCTGTAGTCGTGATATGGAGGATCAATAATAATAATAATATAGAGAAAAATAGATATAGAGAAAAATACTTAGTTTAAACTACTTAAATCCCAGTTGGAATGATTTAAAATACTTAAAAAGCAGTTAGAAGTAACAAGAAATATATTTATGTTAAATATTTTTAACCAGAAAAAATGTTTACTATAAATATTTTTATCAAAAGAAATAATGCGTAGAATGTCGCCCAAAATTAGTAGTTAAAGTAGATAGGTGCTGTAGATCGACGATATGAACATAGCCTTATATTGAAATAAGAAATTTTATTTATTTCAGTAAAAGAGATTGTCTCTCCTGGTGGTCGAAACCCCTAAAATTGGCAGTGTATGGAAATCCGATAAATGTTCACATCTTATAGAACAGAAAATCTAAAATAAATAATTTTTATAGGTTTTTATGTTTAAGGAGTTTTGTCAGCATAAGAACACTTTACATCTGCAACCTCGAGAAAGAAAAGAAACAAGAAAGCGGGGGAATAAGCGGATGACGATTGTGTAACAGAGATGGCACAGGGAGAAGGTAACGGAAGTGTGATGGGTCACACGACCAACGACAATGTCCGCGCACGGTTAAGAAACCGTTGGTCTGCGGTTCGTCGTTCGATACTTGGCGAGGAGCTGCGTCTTTCTGCGGTTTCCGGCTGATGCGGGAATAAACGACGGCGAAATAATGTGGTGAGATTATCGGGTCATGAAGAAGGAGACTGGACGCAGTAATCGTTAAAAAAGAAAAAAGAAAATAAGAAGATGACATCAGAATAATCTATTCGCAAACTGTTGGTTATTATTCGTGTATATTTATATAAATGAAACAATATTAGATAAAGAATGTTAATGAAACGTGTTTTCTATATTTAATTTTACGTTTAAAATAACGGTATCAAAATAAATAAAAGCATATCAATGTGAAATAGAAATGTTTTCCTTTTGAGATTTAATGCCTACTAATTTTTTCCTTGTTCGTATCTCGTGAAGTTGGAGAGTCATTTTGTGGTTTCCGGCTTACGTGAGAGCAAATGGTGAAATAACGTGACAAGAAGATCCAATGGGGTATGGAATGATTCATCGCTGAAAAAAGATGACACGCACCGGAGAACATGATTGTTAATTTTGCACAATAATATCGACATTACTTTTGTGAAAGTTGGAGTTCACTTAAAATTGGAAGTCACTTCGGCAAATGTATAATAAATACCAAAGTGAAACAAATGTATCTGAGAATTAACTAGCTTTCCTAATCATTTATATAATTTATTCTTTAATTTTTTAAATTATCAACCTAAAATTTGACCACTAATTGATGTTATTTTTGTGTCATAGAAACAAATGTAGTTTAAAATAGTAGGTATATATTTTTTCTTGCATTCAAACATAAAAAACTATAGATTTCTTCTCTTAAAGAGTTCTATGGAGCCAAGTGTCGTAGCACTTTACTTAATGTACCACAAAGACAAAGTTAGGAAGCACAATTTGTTACAAGTTTTGAGACCATCATGGAGTCATGTGCAATGCCACATAAAAAACATTATCAATTCTTTTCATCTATTCAACGAAGCAATGTACACAATATGTAATGCATCATAAAATAACACGAGCAGAAACGGAAAGTATCTTGCTGTTTGTTATTTCATTCATATTGGCATGAAGTGTTTTGATTTCAGACAGATTTCAATAAAAAAGGATTGATGGAGTCAAAGAATAAAACTAAGCCAAGGAAGAACTTATATGAGCTGCTACAAACTTGTATTATCTCTTCTTGGCTGCGACGATATTAAGACACAATGATTAGGTATTTGATATATGTTCAAATCTTACTTCGAAAATTCTTCATTTCATGTTATAAGCAATACGATGTGGAGTTTCTACGTAAAATTCGAAATTTATGTCAAACACAAGGGTATTCGTAACTCCAACCTTTGTTTACCAGATATATTTTTACTTTCCCGTATACGTACGTACGACGGAGTAATATAAGTAGTATAGGGAAAGTTACGTAATGCTGCGTGAAAAATTGGCGAATTTTCGCCAGAAAAAATTTCGTTGCCGGGCCGTGATAACGAAATTAGTAGTGCTACAGAATAGCACAGACTTTCCTGTACTAGTTTTCTATTTGTAATTAATATTTTTAGTTTCTGTATATATATTCAATTATATCAATAAGTTAGTCCATCATTTAAAAGACAGAAAAATCTTGAAATAACAGTTTATACATTAAATAAAATACGTATTCTTCACAACGTTTCGGAAATAACTGGTTTCCAACATCAGGTCTTATTTAAAGATTTTTCTGTCTTTTAAATGATGGACCAACTTAGTTATAGTTATCTATTTCCTTTGGTCTGGGCTAGCTATTCGGCATTGCCATAAACTCGTACCAGCTCCTTTTATCACCTCCCAAAGTATATTCGTTTGACATTTTCTTATTTTTTTGGTTTCCTAATGGTAGAACGGAAATATTAATTTTAAAATATTAAGGAATACAATGTTAGTTTAATTTTCAATTGAAAATAATTTTTCTGCACATCGTTTTGAATCCCACAATCTCCGTAAGGATTATTTTGTAAAATGAATTCATATTAATCTCTTACCTAATTGATATGAAGTAATAGATTCCGTTACATCACATCTGCGAGCAATGGTTGTGAGTTTTGTGAATTTTTTTCGTTTTCTTAAACTAGTCATCACTATCTTCGCGGTGACGACTTACATTTTTACCAGTAGAGTTAATTTCTTAATCCAATGATGAACTGCCACTTTTAATAAAGTATCAGATAATAAATTTTACTGACAAGAATACTCTATTACTAAGTTTTTATCGTTTTAATCTTATCTTAATTTAAAAACTTGAAAAAGTGAACAAATTACTTAGTATTTCATCGCGACAAAATATTTCTTCTATTTAATATTCACCTTTATAAGAAGGTTTCTCGAAAAATCTGTTCGTATGTTTGCGCGTTCCAACTCCCACACAAGGGCCAGAATTAACGTCGTGACAGCACCCGTCACTGCACACTAGCGAGCATTCATCGTCACCTGCCTTCCAACCCATCTAGCGAACTCGATGTCTTCTCTGTGGCGAATAATCGAGTTACTCATCGACCGCTGTAACTACTTCGTCGGCCTCCTCGTAGCGGCGGGAGGATAGGAGAACGGGAGGGCGGGAGAATGAGGGAATCGGTGAAGAGGAGGACGGAAGGATGAGCGAACGGGAGATTGGGAGAACAGGAGGATATGAGAACGGGAGGATGGGAGAACGGGAGGATATGAGAACGGGAGGATGGAAGAACGGGAGGGTGGAAGAACGGGAGGATGTGAGAACGGGAGGATGTGAGAACGGGAGGATGTGAGAACGGGAGGATGTGAGAACGGGAGGATGTTGAGAACGGGGATGTGAGAACGGGAGGATGCGAGAATGGGGGACGGGAGAAACGAGGGGAGAACGATAGGATGGGAGAGTGGGAGAATGGGAGAACGGGAGGACAGGAGATTGCGAGAACTGGAGGATGGGAGAACGGGACAGGAGAACGGTAAGGGTGGGAGGGAGAAAGGGAAGGCGGCACGTGGGAGGACGGAAGGACTCGGAGTTTGGAGAGCAAGAGTGGGTAAAGGAGGATGACTGCGAGAGACGGAGGGCTGGCTGCGAGCGGGGCAGGCGGCAGGGCCGGAGGGGCGGCTCGCGTCGGTTGCCGAACATTAACATCTTTTAACGACATCAACTCGACTCAAACGGGATCAATTTGTCACTGGCGGCGGCGGCGACTGGAAGCGACAGGCGCTGTCGAAGAGGGGCGTCGCGTCGCCAGCGCCCTGATCGACCCTACCCTCCCCGTTCCGATGGCGTTTAGAGTACCCCTTTGGTCGAAGAGCGTGTGATAGGGATTGCTACGATCTGGCAGAGTTGGTTCCAACCGTTGTAACTGGAGACTAGTCGGCAGCGCAGGTGTGATCAATGACAAAAAACCTTCACCACTTGAAAGTGAGGCATCACTTTCAGCAGACGAGCACTGTAACTACAGGTTGCCTTGCACTGTAACTGCAGGTAACCTCATCTCTTAGGACAAAGAGATTTGCACTTGATAGTTTTAAACACTCCTGTTATCAAGAAAATTATATTTTAGCTGTGCACTCTATTAACAATGCAGTAATCCTTCGGTATCCGCGGATTCGCTATTCGCGAGTTCCGAATATTCGCGATTAGAGAAATGTTGTCGATTTGAACATTCGCGACTTCGATTCCCGAATGCGTCTTTCGGTCGTACATTTTCTTTAAGGAAGCACATTTCATTTCCTTTATCACCTTGGGAACCGAAATGGGAAACTTGACAGACACCAAAGCTCAAAGTATCACGTTCTGCAAAAAGCTCAAATTTGAAATGTCAATTCACATTAATAGAAAAACAAAATTGTAAAATAATTCAATTCAGTTGCGTCAAGTTGGAGGTAAGGGTTTTGGCCACACGAAGAGAAAAGTCATTCAGAATCTGTGCATCTCTCATTGCAATAATTTCACTGAAGAGGAGCTTCGGTAAATAATCAGCAAAGAAACCCCTCTCGAATGTAATGAACTAACGGAAACAAAAATACGTCCTTGAGAGAAATAGAAGCAGTAAATTTTCCATATTTGGATATTAGAATGAGTAGGGTGATGAAACAAAAAAATAACCAAATCTTATTTCAATCACTTTCGTTTAAATAAGCAGCAAATATTGTTTTATTTCTTCTCTTTGCGAAATTAATTGTGAATTCTGTTTGTTGTAGTGCCTACTCAGTTCTACTGCAATTGTTTATCATTTCTTCTTTCTCATTTGAACACTTTTTCAATATCCAGGAACTTAACGCAAGTTTTTTTCATTTAAATATAGACTCAATATTCCTGTATTTCAAATGTACTCTTTCTCTGAAATATTCAGTACATACATCTAATATGCTGGCTAATAACAAGAACCAAAATAAGAAGTTATTAGAACCAGTTAACTCCCGTGATACAGACAAAATTTATTATTTACCTAAATTTATTGATACAGATTTACTTATTTACTAATAAAAAGATGTTCACTTGACTTTGTTTCGTCTTTTCGTATTTCCCTTCCATAATTGTCTTTAATAATTTCCTCGCTAAGGGAACATGTAGCGTCATTCAATTGCTTTCATATTTCCCTCGTAATCATCGATTCAGGAAAATTATGGAGCGTATATCCAATTGCCTATGGAAGGCAATAACAAGCTATAACGTATCAGAAAAAATTAAATCCTGTTTTTCATACGCAAGTCCCATTCTCTTCGTAGATTAGGTCAAACTGATTTAAACTACTTGCATTCTCAACCCCTCAATGACCTCAAAAAATAATCAATCGTCAACCAAAGTAAATCTGTCAGTACAGTCAATCGTCAACCAAAGTAAATCAACCAAAAAAATAGTCAATCGTCAAGTTTTAGGAGCATTACTGCGCATTACTACGCTGACGACGCTGCTCTACTTTCCACTAATTCTGATACCTTAAAAACAAAATATATCCAAATATATTCTTGACGAATGCCTAACTTGAACACAAAATTGGTGAGTAAAAAATAATTCTGATAAATGTGAAGTAAAAATATTCATCTTATGTAGTACACCATAAAAATCAACAGAGCTAACAATATGGCAATGAATAGGGCACTCCACCGATAAAGTATCATGGAATTGTATTTGATAAAAGGTTAACCTGGATACGACACATCAATGCAGGAGCAAACAAAACTAGAATAAGCATTTCAAAATTATTTTTGCATATTAAGTAGGCGCTCTTCACTGAAAACTGAGTGTCGACTGCTACTATTCAGATGAACCTTCCCAGAAACTTAAGGATGTTAAATCTGAAGAGTGCAGTCCCCAGCATATAAACTAAATTAAAGTTATACAAAATAAATTTCTAAAAAGGACTAGTGCTCTTTCGTTAATTATGAATGGACAAATCTATCGGGAATTAAAAATACCAAAGCCAGAAAAAACTACAGCCAAAATAGTTTATAGCTTTTACAAAAATCTATATAATTTTCCAAGTGCCATCCTATTTAACATTGCAAAAAAGTCAGTATTTCCACGTATAAAAGCAATATTTTTTAAAGATAAATTTAACCCCCCTTAAACCATTACATCTTCCTTTAATTTTTTTTCTTCTTTCCAATCTAAAACAAATTAAATTTAACTAACAATCAATTTAGACTTGCAAACCTCTCATATCATATGGATGGCCAATCCAACAATGTCACTGATCACTCATATCCTTTGAAAGACAATTGTCGAACAAAAAAAAATTAAAATAATAGTTTAACGATTGACAATTTTGAGTTCAACAATAATCCAGTTTCGTTCAAAGACATTCAAACAATTTTTAAATTTTAGCTCTATTTAATGAACTTTACAAAAAATTGTTCTCTCAACCCAAATACATCACTACAATATGAACTGGATCACTACCTCAACCGTAACTCGCGGGTTACGGTTGAGGAACCCTGTTGTGAGCGGTTTGGATAACGTTCAAGGGTGCATGGCTTCGATCCCAAAGCGTTTCCACCATCGCCGAGTCCCAACCCCTCCGGCTCCAAGTTCAGTCGAAGTCCGTGTGGTAAGGCGAACCGGCGCAAAAGCCCGAGCGCCTGGTTGCTCCTCCCACCGGTGCCGCGCCCCGTGCCAGCGCGAAGGGCGCAGGGATCGAATCTCGACGGCACCTCTCACTGACAGAGGCAGGCGAGCGGGAGTACGGAAGGATGGACGTGGACGGATGGGAGGAGGGTAAAAGAATGGGAGATAGAACAAGTGGACGTCGATGAAAGTGAGCAACTCGGCTTGAGAGTGAGCATTTGGCCTAAGAGTGACTGAGTGAATGGGCGTGATTGATCGGAAGGGGATAGGATAGAACAGGAGGGAGTGAGACTGAGCGGGAGAAATGAGAAACGAGTGAGAAGAGATGAGACCAAGCAGGAGGGGGCGACGCACTGCGAGAAGGGTGAGTCAGAGCGGGAGGGAATGAAACTGAACGTGTCGGTGATTAGTTAGGAAAATGAATGGGAGATAGAAATGTTGCGACATTGGTGATCGGGCGCCCGCGTGAACGTGTGTGTGTGTCGTGGGGTGGATAGGCGGCAGGCGGGTGGACGGCAGGCGGGTGAGTGGTAGGCGGGTGGGAGGGAGTAAGGCGGGGCGGCAGGCAGGCGGGCGGCAGGCAGGCGGGCGGCAGGCGGGCGGCAGGCGGGCGGCAGGCGGGCGGCAGGCGGGCGGCAGGCGGGCGGCAGGCGGGCGGCAGGCGGGCGGCAGGCGGGCGGCAGGCGGGCGGCAGGCGGGCGGCAGGCGGGCGGCAGGCGGGCGGCAGGCGGGCGGCAGGCGGGCGGCAGGCGGGCGGCAGGCGGGCGGCAGGCGGGCGGCAGGCGGGCGGCAGGCGGGCGGCAGGCGGGCGGCAGGCGGGCGGCAGGCGGGCGGCAGGCGGGCGGCAGGCGAGCGGGAGACCACACAAGAGGGCACGTTGGTGGGTCGAACAGCTGGAAGGGAGGATGGGCGAGTGAATGCGGGCCGAAGTCTCGCATTGCCTTTCCTGCATAGCTGCACGAGATGCTGCCGCAAGGCAGAGCATCCTGGGGATGCTTCGAGCAAAGGTCAGAGGTGTGGGTCATGTTCCCCAACGCCGCGGCAACGCATCACTCGCGCCGCCCTCGACCTCGCGTTTCGCTTCGATCCTCCACTGACACAATTCCGAACTCCGCTCAGCCACTGCGGGAAAGTAGTTAAGAGAAATGCTAGTGAGGGCAAAATGTAACACTTAGAGGAAGCACTCAGTGATTTAAAATGTATTCGACAACTTCATAGGTAGGTATTTAAATCTTAATTAAGCTGAATATCAGCAATCTTAATGAAACGGAATCTTGCCTCAACTGCAAAAGAGAACTTCATTGATAGTGTCATTGCAAAAGTCCTGAAGTCCTTTATTGCCCTGAAAAATTGTTTAATTTGAAATAGGACAAATAGTTATTATTTGTTTAGTGTTGTTAATGCTTCTCAACTTTCCTTAAAACTATATAAATGTAGGACTATAACGACATCGTCATTATTTCAATCGTGCAAAGCAATATTCAGTTTTTATCCTTCCATACCAAATAAGTAATCAATGAAATGTATTTAAAGTTATAGAAATATGAATAATTCTTTACTTTTGCCGCTGAGCGGAAAATAACTGTTTCAAGAACCTTCTGCGCCGATCGTGATTGCCGCTTTTAAACACAAAGCCCCAAACCAACCGAATATATTGCCAGAAAATCATTTCCAGGTTTCGCTCAGGGATGGTTTTGAAACACACTCACGCCAAAAGAGACCCGAATGTGGAAACCCAATTCTTTCTCGGCGTCGAGCAGAACTCTTGCACAACTATGTTAAAGAAAAAGGTCCGTAATTTCAGGAATTAGAATGCATGGAGGGAGCAACTATTCGTTTCCCTTTGTGAAAGGGCTCTTGTTCGGAGCTGCGGTCTGGGCACAATCTGCCCCATACATCAGAGTCCGTTCCCCGCCGCCCCGTCTCCCCCGCCACCCCCGCCGTCCCCGCCTCCCCCACCGCACGCTCTCGGCCGCACGCACCCGTCGCTGTGCGTAGGAGGACGGGGCGAGGACCAGAGCGAGGACGGGGCAACGTGGAGGGTATGAGGGCACGGCCAAACACCGTAGGCGGAGGCAGTGAAAAAGTGGTCGCTGAAGACAGAAAAAAAGGAAGGGGAAATGCGGGGTGACGGACAATAGTAGAAAAACGTGTAGAACCTCACCTTAATGTGCTATCTACATGGCGCACCCCGTAGAACGCAAAACTCAAAGGTATTTCACAGATTGCCGATCGTTAACCGCTAAACAATGCCATTTTTGGCAGACAGAGAAAGATCAATGACCCCTTCCATCAATCGTAGTCCTGAACTCAAATACTCATTCTATTGTCACTAAGCATTTTAACTTTATCAAGTCGTACATAGCAGTTGCATTAAAAATAAACTGTAAGCTCAATATTCACCATCCTACAGTTTACGAAAAATGTTACTTTTGCTTATGACTACGACTATATACTAAACTGGAGAAAAACTTAGGCAGTTGTGTGCCGTTTTTGATGTCTTCTCACACCATTCGCTCTCGTGAAGCTCATCATGATTCTTCTTTTCTATTGACCAAAAACATTCCAACTTTCTCCTACATCTGAACGAAGATTTTGGGAACAATGTTCTCGGAATAGGCTTTGAGTGAGGAAACGTCTAAATAAATTGTGTCTACAATAAATATTTAATACGTTACGTTTCATAGAAGAAATCATGAGTACCATTTATATGGTCTTTGACATTCATTGATAAGGGTTTACATTTTAATGTACTTCTGGATGTTTAAACTTGGTATGGATTGGAGCGTTCGGGTGTAATTAAAGGTATCTAATACTTTAGACAAAATAGAGATTATTGGCTCTTACGAACGAGAGGAAATAGCTATTTCTATATCCTTATTTTTAAGAACAGAAAAAAATAGCAATGTAAATGTGCTCGGACCTTATAGCAGTTGCAGCTCGTTGCTTGTTACCACTGGTATCACTTTCATTTTCTTCCAAAAGGTGAAATCTTAGATACAAATGTTTACATCCAAAAGTCACAATTATTCATTGATCTACGTTTAATTCATTTCATAAACAGTGCGATAAAAAATTCGACATGATTATTTAAGTGATACCCCGACATAAGATGTACACAATACATTCAAGTAATGTCAAAAACCTCCACAACATAACTGATCATTTAAAAGCTCGCAAGTTTCGTAGAACCTGCATGACAAATTATAATGAATTCACGCTTTCAATACACAGGAACTGAATCTAAATAAATTGTTTGCATTTTCGCAGAGCTTTTATATTTCCAGTCCTACAGGCATTCACGAGTATTAAGTATTGACTTTCTAATCCATTTAATCACAAGATTTCCAGTTCTATTATAATCCGAAGCCAAAATTTGCTGCAAGTTATGAATTAAGATTTCTTTAATTCATTTGAAATACGATACTAAATTAGAATTAAGCGTGATATCTTCAAGAGCTCCACCTGTTTGACCCTAGATTACTAAGGCGACCTGTACTAGCTTACTCGTACAAAGGCGTAGTCTGACAGACTATTTGGGTAACAATAAAGAAAAACTCATATTTACAATGAAACACTAAATTGAATGGATTGGACATGTATGATATGGAGTTACAAAATACATTTAAAAGTTTTTATGGTTACACCTAAATAACTTGACTCACAGCATTCACTTTCTTGGTGCTGTTGTGTTCCCTTGCGTGTGGCTTTTGAGAAGCCTCCGCAGTAGTACCTTGTCATCCGACCTTTGTTATGAACACCAACGTCCAATTATGATTGCTAAATATTCTCAAAAAAATGCTATAAGACAAGATATTCATAATTTATTTTCATATTCATTATTCGCAATATTAGGCAATATAACTCCAAAAAACCAACGTAATTATAAAGGCGTAGTCTACTGGACGACAAAAGATAAGAATCGTGTATACCGGCACAAGCACAGAAATGCGTGTATTTGATTGTTTAGTCCAACAATGAAGGTACACAGGGTTTTAGGAACGGGGAGTGAGGAGAATGGGGTGGGGTAAGATTTCGAAACCAGTTGCGTCGTCTGACAGACGTGCCTTTGTAATCTAGGGTTAATTGTACGCGCAATTACTGACAGGCTTACGAGCCATTTAGATGCGATGGATATGAAGACTGGTCTGTAGCTGCATTTGGAGTAGTAAGTCTCAACCGGGAGGTCAGAAGGCGTCAGTAACCACGCACGATTTCTTCAGCCCTTATTTCGCTAATGTTTAAGGTGTGGGGACGTTGGTTATTTCGACGTTAGGACTAATACATTTCATCTGTCGCTCGTTTTTCAATCCAAAATTTTTGGTATTACTCAGGAGCCAACAATTCTGATTATCAAATTTTGTCAACAACGCTCCTTGTTATCATTTACTCTTTATTCAGCTCACGTTAGTAAAGGAGTGGGGGAAGTATTCCAGAGCTCAAGAAAACGTGCGCGTATAATACCGAATGGCTCAAAGACGTAAAGCCAGAATACGTACAATACGAACATTACTTTGAATTCTACTCTTCCCCGACACACAGGATGTATTACACCTTGTGTAGCGTTATGCCAAAAATCTTAAATAATTGCTCATTTAGAAGCTCACACCTTGCGAAAGCTGTGCCCTGTGTGGCCAGTGATATCGAATTCCCGCTTTTACCATACACACGAGGTGGTGAGAGGAGGTGACGGCGCTTTTGAACTCTCATCTTCACGCTGTAACATATATGATACATTAGCTTACGAGGCACCCAATAATCTAGGGGACTTTGGGGGAGTAAAATTTGAGGATTTGTATACTCCATAATCGAAGCAACTGATAGATATCGCTAGGTACCGTTTAACAGTTCGAGAACGGCTCCCTCAAGCTTTTTAATTCATTCGAAAGCGAGTTCCCGCTTTCTAGAGTCAGCGTGCCTGTGCAGTCTGTGTTTGGTGTGTTTGTGTGTGTGTTTCTTCTACATTTGACTACAATTCCCGCACATTGAAGGAAATAGTACATATATGTATTCTTTAGCTATTTATAAATTGTTTCATGCTCTACAAGATGTATGTAGGTTTTTTTTCGGGCTCTCTATACTTATAACACATGTCACATCGCCAAATCAACTGCAAAATTTAAAAGATGTACTATTCCCCGAAACAGAGGATATACACTGCGTGTACTGTCACGCCAAAAACCTGAAATAATCGCGCATTTAGAAGCTCACACCTCCCGAAAGCCATGCCCTGCGTGACGAGTGATATTGAATTCCGGCGTTCGCCCCACACAGGAGGTGGCGAGCGGCGGTGAGGGCGTGCGCTTTTAATCTGGCCGGCTGGCTCCTGCCGGGAGAACTGCCCATCACCGGGCGCTCCCACACTAAACCAGCGCCGCAGCGCAACCTGTGTTTACAGGCTCCGACGGGCGAGCGAACGAGGCCGGTTGCAGCTCCCAAAGGAGGCTGCGGGCTATAATGAGCGCCCAGGTGGAGTGGCGGGTGGAGGTGTAAGGGGGCGGACGCAAGCGGACGTTTGGCAACACTGAACAGGCGGAAACCTCGCCATGGCACACTCGTAATAGAAAAAACTCTAATAAAAACAATAATAAATCTGAGCGGTTTTGTGAGTTGAACGTTTCAGAATTCTTAAGTAATTTTAAAATAGACACTCCCTTCACTTCAATTACTTGTTCTTACGTCGATGTTGAAATTCATGACATTATCATAGATATTTTATTTAAATATCTATTCATTGCATAAAATACTTTGCCTATTTAAAAAAACATGGAATATCGCAACTCTTTACGATTATCTGTTACACATTTACTTTTGTATCATACTAATTATTTGACTTGAAACATGTAAGGAATATAATGAGAGCCCAGATGGAGTGACAGAAAGAGGTGTAAAGGGAGGACGGAACGACGCGGTGGAGCTTTGGCAACATTGCTCGGGCAAAAACCTCGACATGGCACACTCGTAATGGAAAAGAAAAACTCAAACTTTACATGAACTTAATATATTTTAGTGCTTTTTTCTTGCACGTTTCTGAATACCCTCAAGTCAATTATTTCTTCTTTCGTCAATGTTGAAATGATGACTACGTCGACGTTAAAATTCGTGGTGTTATCATACAAATTCTATTTAAATATTCATTCAGTTTTTGCATAAATTGCGTTGTCTGTTTAAAAATGGTATATCGGAACTCATCACAATTATCTGTTGTGCATTTATTCTTATCTAATACAAATTATTTAATATGTAACATCTAAGTGCTTCATTGACCGTCCGGGTGGAGTGACGGGAGGGGGTACAAAGGATGGGTGAACGCAAAGGATGGTTGGCAACTATGAATTGCGTATTTCACATACGTGAAACATAAAAGCACTCAGACGTAACGTAAATTTAATTTTAGTTGCAGGTGAGATAAGTTTAGAATGTAGAAGCAATTTTAAAATAAAAATTATTTACCTAAAAGTACTACCTATGTTCCTACTTATGTTGATGTTGAAATTATAATGACTAAAATGTTGCAATTCATTAAATTATCGCTTAGCATTTCATATCAATATTCATTCAGTTATTGCAGAAAATGATATTGCTAATAAAAAAACACGCGAGACTCGAACTTCCAGCCTTAGGTTTCGTCTACTTGGATTTAAACTTTGTGTTACAGAGGCAGAAACCCAGTTAGAATTTGGTCCAATGAGCTTACTCAGGAAGAAATTTCTAACTTCTAGATAATACATTCCTGCGAGGCGAAATCAATGTTTGAGACCAGGGACGAATGGGCTCAGCGTATGCGCATCTTTCTTCTGTAATGGAAACAATTTATTTAGATGGATCACTTTCCCTCTCTGCTGTGCTCAATCCTTGATCACATTTTCCCCTCTAACTAGGCAGAAACGAAATTTGGACGATTGTTATTATGGAAAAAGGAGTGGACGGGCTGTGAGAGAATGAGTTGTGGGGATATCTCAAAAATGAACCCCATTAAATTGATTGTTATTAGAGGAATAGAGGAACATCCGGTCTTCAGCAGCACTTTACCAAATAGAAACCTCACTACTTCAAATTTCTCAATATTTAATAATATTCGAAAATGCTCAACTTCATTTTCTACGAGATAAAAGTTTCAATTTAAACTCGAAGACAACCACTAAAATATTATATTAAACTACGTGAGTTGCAAATATTATTTTAAAAAAATCACAAACAATATATTTTATGAGACGTGCTAGTGTTTAAAATTACTTTATATTCCATTCCATTTGCATTAGCCTCCATGGCGACCCTCTGGAGCCGCCCTTGACCGATGGTGGATTCCCGCAGGGCAAATCAATGTTTGAGCCCAGGTAGCCTAGCAGGCAAAGCCCGCCTACCTCACCGGTGCCGCGGGCCAGTGAAGCGGCCACATGGGAGGGTAACGCCCCAGAGGGGGAGAGGAGGGAGGGGTGGGGGAAGAATTGAAGAAGGCGATTTAGGTGGGGGAGAGGTGGAAGGAGGACGGAGGGGAGGTGGAGGAGGTAGAGGTAAGGGAGAAGACGGAAGAGGGAGGGAAGGGTACGGGGAGGAACAAGGAGGAACGAGGGGAGAGGCGTAGGATTCAAGAGGAAGTGAAGGAGGAAGGAGGGGTGGGAAGAGGGAAAGGTGGGCAGCAGGGTGGAGTGGGAGGAGAAGGAATGGATGGGGTGAAGGAGCGAGGGGGAAGGAGGGTAGGAGAGGAGGAGGGTGCAAGGGCAAGGGAAGCATTAGGGAGTGGTAGGAGGAGTGGAGAAGGTGGATGGGCGGAGGCAAGGATGAAGGAGGAGGGTTGGGGGAGGAAGGTTTGGAGATGGAGGTAGTGGGTGGGGATAGGGAGAGAGGGGGAAGGAGGAAAAGGAGAGGAGGAGGATGCAAGGGCAAGGGAAGCATCATAGACCAAGGATGTTTACTCTATGGAAGCATTAGAGAGTGGTAGGAGGAGTGGAGAGGGTGCAAGGAGTGGAGAGGGTGGGAGGAGTGGAGAAGGAGGAGGGATGGAGGTAGGAGGAGGGTTGGGGCAGGAACCTTTGGAGATGGAGGTGGTGGGGTGGTGAGGAGGAGAGAGGGGAAACGAGGGGAAGGACAGGAGGAAGAGGGGCTGCCGTGACCTGAAACGAGCGCGTTCGCGTGGTAGCATCTGGAGGAAACTGCCGACGGAGCCTCACGGAAAGACAGGTTCCGTTCTGGGCTTCCGAGGTACGAGCGCCTGGCGCGGCGTGGGGCTGTGGGCCATGGGGTGGGGTGACGTGACGTGCCATGAGCCAGAGTAGCATGGCGTTGGGTTGGCAAGGGATGTAAGGGAGGCGGTTCATGGGTGTTGTGTCAGAGGTGGAGTTGGAGTTGGTGAGCATTGTGGAAGTAAAGGAGGCGGACTTGGTATGGTTGGACGTAGTGATATAAATGCGAAGTGTGATGGCATGGTGTGAAGAGCGTAGTTGGGAAATGTTTGCACTCATTCCAATACCCGAAAAAAACGAAGTGGGGTGAGGACGCCGGACCTGAGAATAAAGACAAAATAATAAAAATAATAATTATTAAGACAAACATTTTATTTATTTAAGAAGTAATGATACGTTGATGTATTTACCAACATATTGCAGTGATTTTTTGCAATATTGTGTTAAAATATAGTTTTTGTAGTATAGCAGAGGTACATATATGTTGAACATTGTTTATACTTGCTATTCTTTCCGCGGAGACACAAAGCAATTTCCTTTTTTCTTTCCTTTTTTCTTTCCTTTTTTAAAGCACTGGTTCCTAACTTACGATATTCTTTCAATTGTACAACACTTCTCTACCATCGACATATGCTAAATTAAGATTCTGTGTTGATGGACAGACCCGACTGTAAGAGAACGCGGTTTTTTTTCAAGCTTTTGATGAGCATTGCAAGATGAAACTATCACGTAAGGTCAAGAGAGGTTCTAATAATGAAACTCTATAAGGATAAACCAGTAATTCCTTACCTGATACATGAAAAACTAGTGGTAATAAAACATTACATACTTTCTCGCCCGTATTTTCACGGAAAATTACTCAAAAAGTCCTCAAATATTTGAAAAATTGCACTTGCCCTTATATCAAGATCTATTTTAAGGAACAGATTTCATTAAGAAAAAATCTATATATTTAATATTTCAGTTGTAGAAAGACTCAGAACAAAATTTGGACTTTCGTAATTTTGAAAAAATGAGAGTTTACAACGAGCACGAGACCTGCACCATACTTTTAAACGTCCTTTAAAGTATCCAACAACAAAATTTAATCAAAACTGGAGCCATTTTTTTGAAAATTTTGAAAATGTCCCTGGGGTTTCGTGTTAAGTACCCAGAATTGAAATATCGCTTTCAAATTCAAAGGGCCATGACAACCGCCAGATCGTTCGGGAAATATCAATTTTGGAGAAAATCGGCTGAACGTTTAGCCGCTAGCGTTGTTCATAGACGGACGGACGGACAGACAGACAGGACAAACGTTTTCCCGTCACTCGGATTTTTGTTAACATGGACCCACAAAACATCGATTCTGGCCACACCGTGAAAGCGGATTTCCCCCTTAAATTTAGCAACTGGGTTTCTCCAATTTTTCGTTACCAGCTCCCTGTAATAAGAGATTTTTTGTGAAAAACTCGCCGTTTTTCTCGCGCGGCATAACACAACATTCTCTCTACTACGTAGCGAGAAAGTAAAATCTACTCTGCGATCCATCATTGACCTTCATACCACTGATCCACCATTGGTATGCGACTGTTAACAAGGCGGTACCTGTTGACATATATGCTCGGAGAATTTATGAACAAACAAACGTACAGAGCAATGTCATGAAGGTAATTAGGTGGACTGAAACGACATCGTAAGAAGTGATTGTAAGAGCTAGTGAAGTCAGTAGGACTGGGAGAGAATGGTAAGGGAGCGAGAAGGCCAGAACGGATTGTGGCGCAAGACAAAGAAAATGATTGGAGATAGTGGCTAAGAGCGAGGGCAATTTCTAGGATCACAAAGAAATGGTTCAAGGAATGAGATCAGAAAATGGAGATGAAGATGAAGATTCAAGGGGTAAGGTCTCGTGCAAGGCAGAACCAAGGCATGAACATACGAATCGTTGATATGTACAATGAGGAGGTCTGTTAATTGATTGATTGATTGTTACTGATTCCCGTCAACTACTGACATCATTAGTCCCGTAAGTGAATCTTTTTCATCGGGAAGTGGCGGTGATTTTCCCCCGCTGGATGGCGAGATCCGGCTCCGACCTACCGTCGACTAGCGGGGCTTTCCCAGACCAGGTATCTCCCCCAGCCAGGAAACGCTCTAAGCTTCCGACCGGTCTCCCCGCATGTGTGGTAGTGTAGTGCATGTTAGTGTAAGTGTATGTAAGGGGTGACGATAGAACAAGGAAGAGGAAGGAAAGATTGCTTACGGTGCATGGCCCATTTGTTAGGCTACTGCTCCGGTATTCGCCTGGTGTTGATCAGAGAAACCACGGAAAACTACCGATCAGAGCAGCCGGCCGCTAGAATTCTACTCCAGACGAGGAGGTCTGTGGCCAGAGTCGGAAAGGAACCCAATCGGGATAGGCGGGGTAGGAAGGAGACAGGAGTGGGGGCGGCGGAGGCCGGCGCGACGGCGGGTCGGCGCGTGACTGCAAGGCCGGCATCGGCCGACAGTTTGAGGAACCGCCACTGGGAGTTCGTGAGGCGGCGGCGGTGGAGGCGGCGGCGGTGGAGGCGGCCGAGCGGCGCACACGGAAGGTGCGCTTTTACGGTCGGGGAAGTCAGCTCGAAACCCAGGGCTCGTATTTCACCTTGTTACCATCTTAATTCGTTTTCTTTACGTAACGCGCGGAAGACGCTAAAAAAAGGAGCAATTCCGGAGAACTTTTCAGAACTGAAATTTGGAGTATAGATACACTTTTAAACTGTTTCTTTTTACCTTCTTGTATACGTATGTATATACAGAGTAATCTATGTCGTACAGAGAAATTTATGTAATGCTGTAATGTAATCGATTTCGAGATTTCAACGGTAATACACGTTTTGAGGTCCCCTGATACTGAAAAAATGATTTCTCAAAACGTCTGTCCGTCTGGTGTACGTGAACAACACTGGCGTCTAAACCATACGTAGGATTTTTTTTTTAATTGAAGAAACCCCTGTTGATCTGTTTCTCCTTTATTGCCTCCTTATTTTTCTTGTTTGCCATCTTCATCTTCATCATCATCATCTTCGTCATCGGTATCGTTATAATCAGTGGCGCTTGGTGGCTCCAAAATATAAAGGTTGTTGCTCCATCGAATGTCGGGAATGTAATTTCCAAAATTCAGAACACTAATATGCAGGGTGAGTTACTTAACTTTAGCACCTTATGTAACTTTTGAACGGTTAACGTTATTACAATGCAGTTTTTACGGAAGTGCGTGAGGTAATGGGGCTAATTTATTCGTTTCTATTTTATTACTTGTATTTTATGAGATATTTGAGGTAACTTTGTTTTTTAATGGTACTATATATATATATATATATATATATATATATATATATATATTAAGATATCATGACGAGCGTAAAATATTAATCCAATGATATACATATTGTCCTATGTAAGATAAGTATTTTTTGAGTACCATTTTTTTCGTTTTCATTTTAGCATATTATGTGACCCCGCATTAAACATCTTTCCAGCAAAGTGGGGTCTCGTGCGAGGTATGCATCGGAGACAAACCTCAGCCTATCAGCTGACGTGATGCTGACGTCCTTACTCGTTTATTTTCTTCTTCTAATCAGACACCAACCTAATTTTTCTCTATCATATTTTTTTCTCACATTTCCATTCCTTGGTCAACCTTGTACATTAATGAAGTATTTTGGAAGTTTTCAGATCTTTCATTACATGTAGCAAGGTCAACTGTGTTCATGCCTGAAAACAATATGCAAATATTGTGTTTAAGGAAACTATACGATTGTGAACTCTAGTGGAACAGTAGAAAGAAGTTCGTAGAATTTTGTTTTCTTCGGTTTGGTGCTAAATCCATATTTTTCTCTATTGTGTGCTATTTCAACCGTTTCAACAAACAAACGAATGCCAAACGAATAATATACAAGGACATTTAAACCATTTTAAAAGCGATTTAATCTTCTCCCCGATACGTCACATGCAGTTTTTTACTAAATAAAACAAAACAAATCGATCTGAACGCTCATTAATAAATACAACATAGTTTTTAATATTAATTATAAAGCAATTAATAACAGTGTAAACGTCGTGCAAGTTACGGGTAAAAGGATATTTTGCAACTCTACTGTTCTATTCATGATCAACGTGTTTGATATGTTTCGTCGAATTTTTATGTGAAGTATACGGAAAATAATTTAACGCCTACGAATGAAATCAAAATTCAATATTTATACGGAACATAAAACTATTTTGTATTTCTGTGAATGTATCTAAATAAGAATTTAATCAGATAACTCTATCAACATATTTCAAATCAACATTGCCCTTCTATCCATACATGTAGCAAATTCAACAAATTCACCTTCTGGTCAAAAAGAATTTAATGTCGGAGTTAAAAATAAAAGATGATCGTTGATTTTTCCACTTTAGTTATTTTAATAAATCATTTTTTACGTTACCATTTTTCATCATGCACTAATGTTGTGTGTTATCGTTTCAATCGATTTCGTCGGTAAAGATAATATTTTACGTATATGTTAACATACGTTTTAATGCATTTGAAATAAAATAAGAATGTGCGTTTTAATGCATTTGAAATAAAATAAGAATGTGCGTATTTTTATAATGTTTATTTTCTTTTGTATTTGATTTTTTGTGACAGTTTTCATCGTAGTTCATGAAAAAAGTATAGTAATAAAATGTTCTGTTTCTGAATCTTAAGATTCGTATTTACTTCGTCAAAATATTTCCTGATTAAAAGAAATAAAATACTGCTGCGTAATTCTTCTTCATTTTAAGTCATGTGTGCAATATATTAATTTTTGATATATCGTCGTTGCAATATAAATATTACAAACCATGTAATTTCTAAGTTAAACCATGTAAGATATTGTAATTACAAAACACATATCATCTATTATATTAGAAAGAAATATTACTTTTTCCGTTATTGAGCTTTCAAAATTAAGTGAGCAGAAAATAACACTCAATTATATTTTTTACTCATTACTTACTCTTCCTCGTTATTCCGAGATCAATCAAATATTTTAAAATGAAATATTATTTTCAGTCAAAGTCATTTCAACATCCAATGAACGGATATTAACAGTCAATTAGTTTATTTTTACCTATTGCATACTCTCCGGTAATCAGACTTGTCAGATCTAAACGAACTCAAGCTTCTTGTTGCTCAACTCGACAACGCATGCCAATCGTAATGACGAATTAAGACAGCCACTCACGCTAGACGACATACTTGTACCGCAGACAACAAATTATGCTGCCGTGCGAGCGGTGAAAATATCTGCACGCAGCAAAAAGAAATAATTGCAGACGCACGAAAACAACTGCCATCTGGAAGTGACAAACGCGACACCGACGCACGCCTGCTGTTTAGAGCTGACGAGCGGGACGCCTCTGTAAAGGCCACTGCCCGGAAGACGTTCGGCGGGCGGACGAAGTTGAAGGACGACACATATCTTCGTTTTGTCACACTGCACGAGTTCCTACGTCGCACAGTATTTGCATTATTATGTTGCTGGAATGTAACAAACCTGTTGACATTATGAATTAATTTATTGACTTTATTACTCTTTTTATTACTATTATTGTGTATTAATGGTTATTGTACACTTGCAATGGGATATACATGACTATTATAGTATAAACTAATAAGAACTTGACTTAAACTAGTTTAGAGAAGTTCAAAGAGGAACGAAGGCTTCCTCCTTTTCAGGAATGAATAGTAATTCATTAGAAAATAACTCAGATTATTTGAGAGTAAGAAAAGGTCACGTAACAAACACGTATTTTAAGGGATAATTACAAATTAGAGCTACAATTACTAAAGGATTAACACTTTGAAGTGAAGGAACGCAATTTTTTCATGCATTACCTCCATAAGCACTTGGATGTGACCAGGCCCCACCCATGACCGGCTCTTGCATGCACAGTCATGACTACCCGGTTGCTTAATATTACGTAACGTGTCTATCCAGTTTAAATCTAATATTTAATAAGTTTAACATAAAACTTTCAATATTAATATTTAATAATTTTAGAACTAACATTTTACCTCTTTCGTTGAATCCTTCTACAGAAATTTACGTTTTAATCCATCGCATTACGTTATTTATAATTTACGCAACGACAGTTTTCCAAAGTCTTACAGCAACAGCATCGGTCACAAAATCGGACATACATCACAGAATCAAACAAAACGCAATTAATTCTCAGAACGAATTTCAGATAATACTCTATTAGGATACGCTACAACAGGATGTATGCGTGGGGAGACTTTCCACTATCATTTATTCACGTAGAAAAGTTATCATGGCCTCGAAAATGGACTTTGAAAACTGTTGTGGCATCATCAAAAACTAAAGCTTCCGAATAGATAACGGTGACCCCCCTTCTTCGTAACCCAGTAGCGGTCAAAACCTTCAGACCCGGTTTACCAGGAGAGGTGGCTCTGGACATCAACTGAGATCACTGCAGTTCCTCTGACCAAGAGGTCGATGTTCGAGTACCGATGGTAGCAAGATAACTAGATCGAATTCAGTCTGGAGGACAATTCTAGCGATCGGGTGCTTTGATCGACATTCCGGACGCGTCAACTGGTATGGCCATTAGTCCCGCAAGTGTAGCGCATGTTTTTCCTAGGAAGATGACGGTGATCTTCCCCCACTGGATGGTGAGAACTGGCGTCGACCTACCGCCGGCAAACGGGATTTCTCACATCCAGTATCTCCCACCAGTGAGGCACCGCCCCATCTACGTCAAGCTGTAAGCTCCCAGCCGGTCTCCCGGCAGGTGTGTAAGTTTGGTTCACGTGCGTGTGTGTGTGCATCTAAGGGGTGGTCCATGGGCTGGTCTGTGCGCGGTTTGTTAGGTGTGCTCCGACATTCGCCTGGTGTTGATTGGAGAATCCATGGATAACTACCGAACAGAGCAGCTGATCTCTAGAATTATCTTCAAGAGAGCGCATGAATTTGCAGGTCACTTAGCTATGTAGCTAGGGACGAAAATCCTGGCATAGTCGTGTCTAAAACCTAGCCCCTTCCGGCCAAAGGCACTACGGTGACATCTGTTGATACCGTGAGCCATCTCTCCCGGTACGTAGCATGTTAAGCAAGTAGGAATGAAACCACACGTGCCACTCAAAGACTCGTCCATGATTCGAAAAAGAAACTAACTCATCCCGATCTACTCCGTCGTTCCCTCACTCTGCATCCTTGCGCCCAGCCACGCGTAGAAGCGTCTGGCCAGTCGTTGGGCCGCCACCTGCGGCAGGGGGGCGCCGCGCCGTGGGCACAGGCGGCTTGTAAATATTGCACGCGCCGCCGGAGGCGTTGGCGGCTGCGGCGAGGACAGCGAGGTTGGTAACGACGGAGCAGTAGAGGACGCGAGGGCAGCGGCGCGGCGAGGCCAGTAGGCGGAGGGGCGAGGCCAGTAGGCGGAGGGGCGGCGGGGTGGGCGAGGACCGTGTGGCAGCGTGGACGGAGGAAAAGGGAGAGGAGGTTTGGTTGTGGCGGTAAGGGGTGGCGGCGGCGGCGGGGGCGGCAGCGGCGAGGTGAGCAGGGGTCGGAAGGGGGACGGGGAGGATGAGGCAGTTGGGATAGTGGTAGAGGAGGAGGGGTTGTGATGGCGGCGGGGAGGTGGTGGGCGGGGGCGGTGGGGCGACTGGGGCGGTGGGAGTGGCAGAACGCCGGGGTGGCGGGGGAGGCAGGACGGCGGGGCGGCGGGGGCGGCGGAGTCTTTGGATCGGTGGGGGCGGAGGAGGCGGGGTCACCATGGGCGAAGCCAGCACGGGTCGCAAGGAAGGCGAGGTGGCTGATACAGAAGAGGCGGCGGTGGAGGTGTTTGGTGGTGGTGGGGGCGGCAGAGTAGGCAAGGGCGGCATCAGTGACGGTGATGGCGGCGGCGGAGGAGAGTGCTCTGCCGCAGTGCGGCCGCCGCCGGGTCCCGGCTCCGCGCTCGCCACCGACGCTGCAGGCCGAGGCGGCCAGAACACGCCTAGTGTGATCCAACGAGGCTAAGAAAAATGTACGTGTATTACTCCCTGAGTTTTCTCAACGTCACTGTGAGGATCAACGGGCGTCGTGACAGTGTCTTAATTTCAAGACTCCGCTCTTTTGCGAACGAGGCGGCGCACGATACGTCTATAAATAACGGCTCACGAAACGTCTTTGCTGGGATCATTAAAAGGCACCGTATTTCTCCCGACGACAGCTCCTGGACCGTCAGAAGCCACTAAACTTACACCAACAAGTGGTACGGTTTAGGGTTTGTTGATTGATTTGTTTAATAAGCGTGCGTCAACTTCTAAGGTCATTTCACCCATGACAACAAACGTGTAAAAAATATTTCATAGAGTGAAGTATGACAACAATCTACCTACAATTAAAACATACTAAAACGAAATAAAATTCACTCAATTGAAATGTGATCTAATAGCGTAAAGTTGGGATATGACAGGAGAAAGAGGGGAAAGAAAGAATAAATCTGTGTCGCGAGAAAATAAAGATGGTGTTACAAAAGCAATTCCATTTGAAACATTTTATACATGGTTACCATATGAATCGATTTTGACCATTGAAGTTCAACTTCTTACTGCTGAAAGAAATACAACATGAAGCTGCTGTTTAAATATATTTCACACTATACAAATATGAATTAATCATAATCAGTCCGAATCAAATGAAAATGACTCACCAAAATTCTGCTTAACGCTCTACCGCCAAAATAGGTAACCCATTAAGTTTGTACATGATTTCTCCGGTCGAAATCGTCCTTCCTCAGTAAGTCGTAAATCAATAATCATACCCGAATAACGTAGAATTTGTAGTTACAACAGTTAATGAAAACATCGCGATTGCTGAAGAGAAATTTCATTCATTCTTTCGGTAGGAAACTTGGTGAAGAATTCATGCGAAGCATTTCAGGTAAATTTATAATAATGCCTCGTTATGGTCAGCGCCTGGTTCATGAAAAATACCGAAAACCGATCGCTTCAATTTATTTCATGAATTTACAACCTACACTTTTTTGTTTATGCCTTTGTCTTGTTCTTGTTTGATGAAGAGCCGTCTTCTTGAAGTTAGGGCACATGCCCGTTTCATGGAAATTGTGACATCGAGAGAGCAAGGAGTTTAATATGCGTTGGATAAAGGGTTGAGCTGGATGAAGAACCGGGACACTCAAGAGAGGATTGGAAAGGGCGGCAAGTGGTGAAGGGGACGAGAGGATTACGTGGGGGCCGAGACGGAGAAGCGGAATGTGTTCATGTAAGGTACGGAGAGAGGCCAGTGTGAGGTGAGGCAGCTGGGTGGGCAAAGAGGGCCGCGGGGAGGAGAAAGAGATGGAGGCAGAGGGGCGACAAAAGATATGGCAAAATAAGTGGCGAAAGACGTGGCGAGATGGCGGCGGGGGGCGGGTGAGGCTGTGGCGGGGCGGGGCGGGGGCACCGCGGGGGCGGCGCGGGGGAGGAACAGGGGCGGAGGCGGCGCGGCGGCGGGTCAGGGTCGGCGCGAAGGCGGCGCGGGGGCGGTGCGAGGGCGGCGCGGGCTAGTTACGGGGGCGAGGCAGGTGGGGCGTAGTGGGGCTGGAGCGGCGCGGGGGTGGTGTGGGGTAGGTGGGGAGAGTAAAGAGGGCGGTTGTGGCAGGTGGGGCAGTAGTGAGGCTGGGACGGCGCGGGGGTGGTGCGGGGTAGCGGGGAGGCGGCGCGGGCAGAGGCAGGTGGCGGTGTATCGCAGGGTCCGTAAACGTCACCAGAGTGAAATACGCTCTCCGCTTCCGCCTCATCCCTCCCCGCCGCCCGCCCCTCTCGCTTCGTCCCGCGCCTCCCGTGCCACTTCCAGGTGGATCTCCTCCGCGCTGGAAATGAGACCGCGTTACCGGGACGTGCGCCTGGCTGACGGCGCGCGCGGGCGGGAATTTGGCAAATTGTTTCAACGCGTGGGATTATTCCTCGAATTCGCGTCGGGAAATGGATGAAGAGGGAAGATGTGACTTTCATACGGATTTTCGAACACTTTTAGCTTTCTCATAAATGTCAGAATTAGCACCTAAGAAACAAAGATTTTAGAGGGTTTGTTGTTGTTTTTGTAAATACGAAAATCGCGTGCAAAAAGTGTTACAATATTTAAACAGAAATCAGTTGAAAGACTAGGTCAATTTTAACATCTTAGAATACAGTACATTCCTATTAGAAAACATTTAATACAAATATTTTAAAATTACTCTTGTAGTATTCGATACTTTCAGTAATAATATAGCCTGGTTAATTCGGTGAGTCCATTTATGATGCGGGTCGCCTTAAAGAAGATGATTTCAAGGTGTAAATCAATGATTCCAAATATTGGGAAATGCTCTTGGAATTTTTTGTTGTTGCACTTTTTGAGTTCCACTGGTTTGAACAAACTACAAATGAATGTCTTAGAAGTTATAATATAAAGAAGAATTTTTCTTTTCCCATTTCGTAAACCAGAATAAGACTGCACTCTTTCAGTTTTTAAAAATACCTCGCCAATGGTGAGACAATTGGCAAAAGGGCTAACATTTTCTGATAGTTCATTAAATTTTCCATCAAATGCAATTTGATTCATTGTGATTGAAGACTCGAAGCACTATTGCACAATGTCAGAAATTGAAAGTATGTTGCGACAGTGACGTGGGAACACACGACGAAAGCACGGGGTGGAACACGGAGAGTGAAGAGGGACGATTTACTTATAATTCTTTCTTATAGTCTTTATAGATTTTATACTCCTTAGGCAAAATCTTTTACTTTATCAGAATTCTGCTGATTTTCTGTTTGAGTAAACGAATCCAACAAATGGCATTCCTTTCATTAAAGTAAAGATGTGATCCATCTCTTTTCTTTTTTTTTTTGTCTACCAATGCCATTAGGCATAACTCAACTATGCTACTGCTTCATGTTATGTTATTTTTCTTTTCCACCTTTTTCTATATTTCCCACCTCAGTTTTCTTTACATACGCATTCTAGAAACAAACTTTTTTTCTCATACGTTCTATTACCAACATCAGGTATCTAGTTTCTTCTGGCAATTTTTGTCACACTCTCAACTACCTCCTCCGACACCTCAGCTGCTGTTTCTTCTCCTTCCCTCGCATGCTGCCACACGTGCACCGGCGGCGGGGTCGCCATCATGGCCCCCGCGCGTGCGGCGCCGCCACCACCGCCGCCACCGCCGCCGCCGCCGCCGCCTCGCAACGAGATAATTACGCGGGCAAAAACGAAACTCGCGCGTCGCAACCCTCCCTCTCCACTCCCCGCCCTCTTCGCCCCGCCTCTGCGTCCGCGCCCGCACCAGCTCGCCTCTCGCTGCATCATTAAGCACTCTACTCGCCGTCCCGAAAATATCGCTCGCCGCGCTGTGCAGTTGTCCCCGATGCTCTTCTGTCTGCTGGGTGGAAAAGTTGCATTGTCGGGAGAGTTCAGTTGTTTCCGGCATTTTTTGTTTGTTTTTTTTGGTTCTATTGTTTACTCACTAATTTTCACACTCTCCTAGGTACGAGTCATATCCACCAGTACAGTGGCCTTGTGCAGATACAACCAGCATGGGAAGATGTTGTTTTATGTTTCTGTACAGTGAATGCCTTCCTCGATATATAATAATAGAGTACGCCGCTCCATCTCGAAGTCCACTTTGCAATTTGATAGGAGCAGGGGATGCTATTGGTTTTGTACTTATATGGGTTTGGTAGGCACTCTGAACTTTGATGGAGGTCTACTTTGGCTTTGACTGCCCGATTCGAATTTCTCATAGTAAACCTTTCAGTGTGTTCATGTTGGTAACTCAGAAAGAGATACCATCGTCTTCTGGCTTGGTTATCAATAAGCGGAACAGGGATGATCGTTTAAAAACCGTAAGAAAGTATAGAAAGATGCTCATAGCATTTCGACCGTTCATGCACATTCCTGTACATTGGTTCCGTCGTGTTCTAACACGTCAGTCTAACATTTCAATTATCTTCTATCGAAATTTCTCTTTCTCGTCTCGAGTTTTACAGGCCCCAATGACAACATTAAAAAATTCTCCAGAATGCAATTGAAAGAAATCCACATTATTTCATTTACTAAGTTTTCTCTATTTTTTAAATAAGATGTGATACTCTTATTCATGTAAAAATAGCTGTCAATTCCTGAAGTGAAAATTTTCCACACTCCACAAAATCACTATAACACGGGATGTATACATACAGTAATTACCGCACAGATTTTAGCGAGTTGAAATTTCTTATATGGTGTTCATATTGCAATAAATGTGTGTTACTTATTTTACAATGCTCTTTATGATAAGTCCTGAACAAGCTGAAATTTCTTGGTGTCGTTGCGCCATATATGATAAATAGAACGTAATCTTGCGGCTGTGGTTGTATTGTTAAACGAGGCGCGTCCTCTAAGTAGTTTTTAAATTTATATCCAAAAGAAATATTTCAAACTGTATTTCGTTAAGTAAAACTTAAATATCATTTGAAGGGGAATTTGAGCAAAAAATAGTTTTGTATTGTAACAAATAGAAAATTTTCCAATGCAAGCACTTCCGATTAGAAACCCAAAAAGCTTCTGCTCATGATTCTTTTGACTAAAACTCTTCAACGGTGAGCTGAATAATATAAAATGTGTAATTTGAATGCCTCTTGGTCTATATTTACATTGGTTTCATTCTTCTAATGAATAGTGATTATTAGCAGCTATAGTTTTTTAATTATCGTTTCACTAAAACTGCACGTTTTATTAACTATAGTGATTCATGCTGATATCATTACCATAGCATCATTAAGTTTTATAATAAATAAATATGCTGCAATTTAATGTAAATAAATTGGTTGAAAAGTCCGCAAAAACACAATTTTTGTTGGCATATTGTCAGGAAAATAGAAGAAATGGGTTAACAACAGCTGCAGGGTGAATAACGTAGTTAACGGAAATATGATTTCCTTTTTTCACAATGCATAGTTTATTAACGTAAAGCTACAACTATAATACTTTGCTTGTGTATGGAAACATCGAAATTATCCTACAAATTACCCACTGGCGTATATTCAAAATATACGATAATTTACGATCTGCCAGTAAATTACATTTTCAGTGGACAAAAGGATAGGTAATTATTTTTACTTATACTAGCGTACAGATTGCAAATTAGAGCAAACTTTCCCTTTGATTATGACATGGATTAGACTAGACTAATGTATAATCCTTGTTGATGAACTTAGGCTACTAAAATCTGTGATGTTCGATCCGCATGTGCTTCTTGATTTATAGAGCTTAATATCAGAATTATTTGTTAATAAATTCACATCAATTACCAGGTGAGAATGTTTCTCTCTGTACGATAGAAAATTATTTAAACAGTAGTGTTTACAATTTGAAACGACACAAATATTATTTCTCAAAACATTAGAGGAATTACACGTTTAACATCTTGTCCTTGGGTGCGAAGAATCAGCATTTACTTCTCTTTACAATCAGGTTTTATTAAATTAATACATAAAAATAAGACATGTAACGCTTAGCAAAATTTTGTAAAAAATGTTTAGCAAGTGCATTTTTATAAAGTACTAGCGTATATTGTCCAATACAATTTCTAAAATACATTATTTAATTCCTTGGTACAAAGACAATTATTATATCCCATAAATCAAAATCATTGAATAATATTATTATAATTAAATTATATTTCTTTATTTAGATACCAATGATCATCGCAATTAAATTAGTCAATTCAAAATTGTCCGTCTAAATCTGTGTAAACTAGAATGTTTTCTAATTAGTAAAATAATAAAATATTAAATGTAAAATAGATAAATAATAAAATAAAAACTCATACATTTCAGAAGAGGACATAATAGAAACCACAAAGCATGCCTCGATTCTACAGGCTCTTATCTTGCAACTCAACAGACATTCCCTGTTATTTTCCCAGAAGCGCAGATACATTTAAAAGAAATTCCCAGCGCCCGATCCTTTATGAAAGAGAGAGAGGCAGAAAGCAGAAGGACTCTATGTCGCTAACGAAGGGCGAAATGCGGGATAAGACGAGCTGCCGGACCGCGGGCGGGCTCAAAGACTTCGGAGAACTCTTTTGCGCGTGGATTCCGCTCCCTCCACAGCGCGCACGCTGTGAAAAAAGCGAGCGGGTGCGCACTGCCAAGGGGCAGATGGGCGGCGGGCCTCGCGTGAGCCGCGAACAGGCGGTGAGTTAAAAGAGCCGCAGGCGGGTGCCTCTGCGACACGTCGGGGACGGTGACGGTGATGATGAGCCGCAAAGGACGGTGAACGGTGACAGTGGACAGTAATGCTTGGCGGTTTCCTTGGGCAGACATTGGACAGTGAAGGTGGACGGTAAACGGTGGAAGGTGACAGTGACAATAGTGACGTTGGATGGTGACGGTGGACGGTGATGGTGAGTCACAAAGGACGGTGGTCGGGGACAGTGAGTGGTGTGGGTGGACGGTAACCCTCGACGGTAACCTTGGGCAGTGACTGGACAGTGAAGATGGACGGTAAACGGTGGAAGGTGACAGTGACAATAGATAGTGACGTTGGATGGTGAAGGTGAACAGTAACCAGGGATCACGACGTTGGATGGTGACGGTAGACGGTGGCGACAGATAGTGACGTTGGATGGTGACGGTGGACGGTAACCAGAGATGACGGTGGACGGTGGCGATAGACGGTGATCTTGGACGCAGACGGTGACAATTGACAGTGAACTTGGATGGTGACGGTGGACGGTGACGCCAGATAGTGACGTTGGCTGGTAATGGTGGACGGTAACCATAGATAGTGACGTTGGATGACGACAGGACGGTGGCAATAAACGATGGCCTTGGATGGTGACGGTTGCGATAGACGGTAACCTTGGACGCAGACAGTGAACGACGGTGATGGACGGTGACGACAGATAGTGACCTTGGATGGTGACGATGGACGGTGACGACAGATAGCGACGTTGGTTGGTGACGGTGGACGGTAACCATAGATAGTGACGTTGGATGGTGACAGAGGACGGTGATAATAGACGATGACCTTGGATGGTGACGGTGGCGATAGACGGTGAACTTGAATGGTGACGTTGGAAGGAGGCAGTGAATTGTAAACAGTAACATTGCACAGGGACGGTGGATGGTAACAATCAAAGTGGACCACAACGGTGGACGTGGTTGGTGCCGGTGCATGTTAGTGGCACATGGCATTGTGCTAGGAATGGTTGTGTCGGGGATGATGTGTGTCGTCCAAGGCAGTAACGGTTGGTATGCAAGCATCGGTGACGATGTCAGTGACGGCAAGTGTAGTAGTGTGACATCGGATTGGACTGACGTTGGATTGCTCGAATAGGACTGTGACGTCGGGACGGAAGGGAGAAAGTAATATTTATGATTAGGGAGAGGATTTTAATAAAATGTCATATTTTTTCTTTTCACTTTAGAACAATGCATTTTAGTGTAGATATTAATTTTATGTTATGACAAAAGGAAATGACCAATTCGAGGTAAAGAATAATCCGAACCGAAAGTTTGCAAGTTGAGTTCACTTTAATCAAATGAAAAAGCCTCAATTACATCAGTAATATATCCAACAACTTGAGTTGTTCATCTGAAATGGTTTTAATCAATTTTTTTATTTTTTTTTTATTTTAGGACATTTCAAAAATATTTTAAGAATATTTTATTGGTCATTTATTGAGCGCCTATTTTACGCCAATTTTAGTTAGAAATGAAATCGACTGGGATTGGCGAAATTAAATTCTGATTAGAGAAACAAGAAACCTTCTGCTAATAATAAGTACTCTTCGTGAAAAATACTGTCATTAGGGAAAAAATTCTAATAGGGCTCTAAATTTCTCAAATAGGCTTTTGGCCAAAAACAAATTCATCTAGTTACCTTTTCCTTGTACCAGTTTTCAACAGATCTCATTTGTATTCAGTTCTATTAACAAAGAATATTTAACTAGTATGAACTGAATAAGTTTGTTGCAATAATGAGTATTTCATTTCTATTAGATAAAATTAAATAAAATGAAAATCTATTTTGACGTCTATTGAAATGTATAAAGTTTAAAATGTCATAATGTAATTTCCTTTTTAAAAAAAGGTAATAAAAACCCATACGACTTCATGTAACATTGATGGACAAACTCCAGAAAGGCTGTTCAACACACTCGAACAAAAACTCCAACCCAAAACAAAACCTACAGCTAATTACCTCAAACTCCATTTATCTCACGCGGGTCATATCTTAGAAGACGCCTCGTACCGGGTTAACATCCGTCTCAGCTGCGTCGACAATGGTTAGTCGCATCCAGGTCGCAAAATGGACACACTAATCACCATCAGTCCGCCACCATCCGTTCTAATGAAGTGGATAATTAGCTTAAACGGTGGTTGGGACCCCTAGCAGACGATAATAGCGATCGCGTGCCGATTCCGTTTTTCCGATTTTCGCCGCTAGGATGTGGGCGTGTCGTTTGCGTGCCCTCGGCTCTTCATTCACAGCTCTTTTTCCAATGCCACGGACGGACGCATGCCCTGAAAGAGGCTCTCTTTTACTCTTTATCTCCGGTGTAATTGTGCTGATTTGGGAGGCCACGAAGCGCTAATCAATTTTCCAGTACTAGATAATGTTTGTGTCCAACCAGCGATTAAACAGAGTTGGTACATTCACCCAAAGCGTGTCTACGATGATACTGTTTGAATAAATTCTTTGATTGAGTAGCTAAACAATTTAATCATGGTTAATTAGAAATGTTTTTGTGGGATGATTAAATGAAAGTAATTGTAATCGTTTTGGTATAAAGACAAGTTATGTTGTAATTGCAGTACGAAACAATCTGAAACTGGTATGAAGCGGGCCGACTGAATGTAACTGACGGATGGGATGATGTGGACTATGGCAGAGCAGAATGAGCAGTTTAACTTTTAATACATACGTACCGACATTTTTCGTGTATTTAATAGAGTAGGATTGAAGAGAATGTAGAGAAATGTGCTTTTTTAGGCTCATTATTTTTTTTATGTAAAAAAGATGTGCCTTTCAGCGTGGTAGATAAATACACCATTGAATCTCTTCTGTCAGATGTACAAATGTTTCCTACGGTATTTTACTAAGAAATAATACATTTCAGAACAATAATATCTATTCTGGCGGCCCGGTGGCCGAGATCGCTACGGCATAGTGCCGTAGCAATCTCAGAACGGTCACGGGTTCGAGTTCCGCCTCGGGCGTGGTTGTTGCATGTATTTGTCCTTTCACCCCCTATCATCACCACATCATTTCATCCTCAAAGATACCATAATGTTAAAATCCAATAGTGGTCGTTAATTACCTAGAAGTTGATGCAATCTTAAATAAAAAAAATCTCTATTCTATAAAGTCCGTCATGAGCTCAGCCCTTCTGCCAGATGTCAGAATTGCAGAGTACTCGTAGTTCACAAATAATGCTATTGACCTTCCAAGTCTACAACAACAACGGGACTCTGAAGATTCTGTAGTTGACAGACTGCAACGAAATTGGGAAACTACAAAAAAATATTATGGTAATATATGCTTTTGTGGTCAAAACGGTAAAGGAAGTATTTATTGCTAATACTATAAGAAACATGCTGGTGGGCTTGTTTATTACCTGAAATGACTCATACTGTATATTTATCTCTCTTTTATCAAATTGGAATATGGCATTTTTTTCAAATGTAGAAAATTCTAAACGTTCAAATCCCCCTCCCCCCAAAAAAACATTAAACAGTTGATGTAGTAAAAGAAATATCAGATTTTCATTTTCACCATTTTCCTTTTTACTCACTAAGTAATATTTTGTTTACATGTAAAATTATTTTTCACTATAAATAATTAGCTTTGTTTAGAAGTGCCGTTCATTTCTGCCTATATACCATCATATTTATTATTATTGGTTATTGTTAATAGATTTATACTTTAATTGCTCTGCACTCTTCATAGGTAATGTACCGAGCCGTTCATGGTTGGCAATACGTTCGACGAACAAATGAATAATCGTAAAGTTGACATCTACTCACAAAGGGTTCGCTACTAAACGTTAAGAGTTAATAGCAAGTTCTTATACGCCTTTCTGCGTACCATTTTATGCGCTATAGATGCAAACTCCTTACACGCAATCTCCACCACCCATAGGAACGTGGTCATTGTCTGGTGTGTTAGAAGGTTAACAAAGGTAATCTACGCCTCTGAAGGATTCAATTAAAGGAAATTTCAAATTTTAATGTGAGCACTAAGGGAGAAATTGTTTGCCTGAAAAGGAGAAATATAAGAATCATTATTGGTTATTTGCTTACTTGTAAAGAAAACAGGAAAAATGTTTTGTAGATTATTCTAGTCCACATTCCT
Source organism: Acheta domesticus (assembly GCA_031308135.1). Taxonomy (NCBI): domain Eukaryota; kingdom Metazoa; phylum Arthropoda; class Insecta; order Orthoptera; family Gryllidae; genus Acheta; species Acheta domesticus. The sequence goes on from JAHLJT010000631.1 coordinate 62,431,337, forward strand.
AGCTAGCGAAGAGTAATTGATTTTAACTTCAAAGATTAAGGAAAAATATCAATCATAAATATAAAAATTACCGTTGTTCAACGAATATTTACAAATAATTCACAAACATATTAGTTTATTTAGACAGTCAACTGAAATACTAGTTGTTCGTTAAAGCCACTTTTTCGTATCAAAGAACTCCAAAAATTATGTAAATATATTTTGAAAAAATTTTTTTAATTCTGTATATTCAATTTACAAACTAAAGACAAATTCAGAAAGAAAATTACAATTTAAATACAATATTTATTCTATTGTAATGAATATAAACATTTACTGGAACTCATTACTTCACTTTAGCTTGACCTCCAAATATAGATTCAAACTCCGTAAGCTTTGCTTTAAAACACAGCAGTTACATTTTAAGCCTCAAATTAGAATGCACAGCATTCAAAAAACCTTCATTTTCATTACTTTTGAAATCTTGTCAAAAATAGTTAACTATCCGTGTAATAAATACATTTGTACCGAATGCTTGTCTTCCTTATTCTGACAATTATTCTTTCTATCCTGATACAAACATGAATATTGTTTAAAATTCATTAAACCTTGGCATGTGAGGTAGCCTTCTTGTTCTACGTTAAATGTAGGGTGAGGTATGGAATACAATTTTTTTATTAAGTGGTACATAATATAAGAGGAACTAAATTGTTGAAGAGTTTAGATAAACATACAAGGTTGTAGAAAACATGAGCAAAAAGGAAAATGTTCTTGTCGTAGCCCATGGATTCGCAAATACTTTTCCCGTTTCCATTTTAAGGAAAGTGACAGTTTCCCCAACGTCAATAGTGCATTTCGGGTGCTAAAAAACACCGCATCGAACCATGGCACGGCCTTTAAGCCTTGCTCTCGCCCACCCTCGAGTCCACCCATAAATTTGTTGATAATAGGACCCTCGCCAACTTGGCCCTTGCATCTAAGGCTTCCTCCTCTCAAACGACTACGAGAGCCCGCTTTGATGTCGGACGCTGAACTTCAGCCTCAGGCACCAACCCTTGAGAAAAGTCCCGTCACGCCGCCCCTGCCCCCCTCCGTTTTACCCCGTATCACCACCTTCTCACTCCCACACCGCGTCTGCTTCCAACCTTTCATTACAACATATTAAACTACTGTTTGTTTGCTAAGTTACGTAACACTGCACACATAATGATTTGTTAACTAATTGACAATTAAAATTAATTGTTCATAAAGCTCTCGCGGAAGTTGTATTTAATCGAGTTTTTCATTAAAGGGAAATTAGTCAAAAGCGTCTTGGAAAGAGGAAAAGAGACCAAATAACTTGTCCGAAATTATTTTTAAAGTGAAATAAATGTAAGGAAACAATTGCCCAGGCTGTTTTATGTCCTCACTTTGTGAGCGTTAATTTCGGGAATGGAATGTGCGTGAGCCATCTTTTTAAAGAATGGAGCATAAAGAAATGATATACGGGTGACATTTTTATGCACCAAAAAATCTACAATTGAAGAAAAATTATTGGTTATAACCCATATTTTACCGGCTTTGAGCAGATTGACACGATTTCACTAAATAATGGACGTGTTTTAACGTTTTTACAATGATGTTCTGGCAGAAATATTTTCTCAATTACAGCTTTAATTTTTTTATAGAAACAATGAAGCTTGACTCCGACAGCAATGAAGAAATAAAATTGACTGAATTTATTGCATTTTTATCATCTTATTTAAAATAATTCTATCATTGACAGCCAAAATAATGAAAATCGTTTTTACTTTCTTTTACAAACTTTTTATTTATACAAAAAATAGAAGTTTATCTGGTTGCTTTGAACGTCGAAATGGAAATGATTTAGTGCGAACTCAGAATATCGATTGAGAGATACAAAGTTACTCGTGTTAACAGTATCTACATTATAAAAAATATCCTTCCGTTAATATTTCTCTTTCTTGGCTCTTAATTTTTACATATACCTAAAGTTCGAACGATAATTTCCGTAATTGTAAACTTGATTGTATAGATACAACACTATCAGATAACCGTAATTTTCCATCAACACTTGTTTGACTGAATGTATTAATCTTTCTTAATGAGATATTGATGTTCAGGTTCTGTATATTTATGAGTACTTCTGTGTTTCCCACAGCTACAAAATAATTAACCATGAGCAGAATTTATGGCGAAATAGATTAAGAAAACTATTAATTTTTATTGACTACGAGTTAATGGCAGTCATTTTGTCACAAAACTATTAACTCTTCAATGTAATCAACATGATTTCCGCTCGTACTCAGTCACTGCAATAGAAACAGCTGTTCCTCTGAGTCAACGTGCTACGTTTTTCAACTGCTCTCTTGTTATATCAAGAATACTTTTCAATCATTGGAATCTTGATTATTTGTAGAAAATAAATTTTTCCTGGAAGTTCGGAGAATATTTACCGAAATATTGGCAATATTACCTAATATTTGGTGGGTCCCAAACAATTCAGACGTCACTGAAATGGCCGCGAATACTTTTTCCTAGATTTAGAGTCGTTTTACGTTTCTGTGTGAGATTAGACATGTTCGCACGGATCATCATACTCTTTAACCAAACTGTTTCACTCATTGACTTGTTAATGCCTGTGGCTTTAACGTTTATAAGAAACAACATATGAGGTACACTTTTTTAGCATTTTTCATAACCTTCTTTAAAGTTTGCTTGTAATTAAAATACAGGAGATGTGACGGCAATTTTGAAATCTTTTGACATAAATGTCAAAAATGTCGTTTCCAGCCAAACATTAGTCAATCAGTTTGAGATTTTCACTTATTGTGGGCAAGAATGTTATGAAGCATAATTGTTTACACCGAGTGGCTCACTTAAGACCGTCCTCTCTAATAACTCCTTAACAGCTGTAGATATTGATAGGCAGTATTCTCTGAAACAAATGTATGCCAGCGGAACATTAGAATACGGAAGATTTTACGAATTACACGTGAAATACGATCAGGCGGGATTTAGATATAACAATTTAAGAACGTTTGATGTTATTTTTTATTTTATTTTTATGTGCGTATATCTTCTTATTTACATTCGATTCCACGCTGGTAAAATCAGATTCTAGAGATTCCGAGACACAAATTCGTAAATTATTTCTCACATTTTCAATATTTAATTGAACCCCATGCATGTTTTTGAGCAATTTCATTATTGAAAATTATGAAAACATTATTTTATGACAACAGAATTTCATTATTGAAAACCGGTATTACATTGATTTCTGAGAGCTGGGTTGCTACTGATAGTTTCTTTTCCCGACGCTAGTTGCGCAGAGAAACTTGTAACATGCCACGGTGCTACGAAGCGTGCCACTGCCACCGGTAAGAGACCTTGACATCACTGTTTTACAGTCTTGCAGACAAGGTTTTCAGCAATATCCATGATCTCAGAATTGCATTCAAATTGTTCAAAAATACATTTCTTTCTTTTACGTTTCATACTCCTGATAACGAATTTCGACCAAGTAGTATCGCCGCAGCAAGTGAGCAAGATGCGTTTATTAAAACATTTAAAAAATATTAACGGGAGAGTCAGAAGAAAAAAATCAGTTACTGTAAATAACAAATGGATTTTGAAAAGTGGCAATACAATTTTTATTCTGAAAGAATATTTCACTTCACTGATCTTTCATGTGGTTACAAAATGTCGAATAGTAATTAATTATTCTGGTATTAATTTATCTGCACACAAAACAAGTTTAAGTAGAACAGCTGGAACAAAATAAACAGTTGTGCTGAGTACACAAAAACAGTGCATGCAAATCGGAAATATATTAAAGGGCACATTTCGGTTGCATGTCAAAACGTGAAATTTTACATCCTATATAATTGACTAAAAATGGTACCATTTTGTCATAACTAAAGTGATTAAATAGTACTTTGTCTTTTGTGTCTTTTCAACGAAAAAACTCTACAAAATGACATTTTATTATTGTTATTAAAATTTAGTAACATTTATTTTGTGGATACATAACAGCGTGAGAGAATAGACATAAAACGGGACAAAATACTCTGATAACGATCCTATCCCTCCTATCACATTCTCACACGTACGTACACGCTCCTATACGCCCCTACAGAATCTCAAACTCTTTTAATATTTAATTGAACCTTACACGCTGCTACATGCTAATACACACTCCTACACACCCCTTCACTGCTGTGCACTCACTTTTTAATGCCCTTATACGCTCCCACTTTTCTCTACTTGCTTCATTCGCGCCTCTGAATGCCCTGTGAGGCCCACAGCGCCTCTACACACCTCTACATGTCCCTTCACGCCTCTACATAACCCTATATGCACATTCACGCCTTTCCATACTTCTACATGGCCCTTCACGCCTCTACATACCTCTACATGCCCCTTCACGCCTCAACACGCTCCCGCAGACTCAGTACATTTGTCTAAGGAATATTTTTACGTGCATACGACGATCGCAGTTATGCATTAGGTGATACCAATACAATTAGATAATATCATATAAATATGATTTATTACAATTACGTGTATGAATCATGCATCACCTTATATTTATCGATACAAAAGCCGCGTTTAAAAATGTATCCAAGGTTTTCGAATCTTTAACGTAAGAATTATGGCAAGTGCCAAATATTACTACCGTTTGGTCGGATTACATTTATTGCGAAAGGAGAGCGATTTGATTTGTGGATCGTGGAAACAAGTGAATTCTATTTTTAAGGTTACAAAAAATAACATGAATTCAATTATTTATCACTTTATACATTTTAATAACATAAATGGTTCAGATTTATATTCTTCACGTCATTTATTTTATGACAATATTAAATTACGATTTAGTCCATATTACCCTAGTACATGTATGTCATAAACAAAATGTAACACAAATCATTACTTCTATAATACTTTTAGGAAACAATTTAATGAAACTTTTATTTGCAAAAAATTTATTTTTCCTGGATGTACCATCTCAACTGTCACCCTGGACGCACTCGTAGTCTATACCGCACGGGACGCGATGCATAGAATGACACTAAATTTACCAGAACACAAATTATATTTAAAGCAGAACAAATTAATTGTTGCAAAATAGGCTACGACCAAAAATTAGTTTGGAATATATCCCTGAAACTGTTATTAACATTTCGTAAATCAACATATGAACATAATCCGATAACATGATCTTTCAATGTGCCATATCACTTATTTACCAAACAAGTAAACGTAAAATTTAGATAGTAGGCCTTACATTAAGATACTAATAGCATTATTTTCGTTAATGACCTCCACAGAAAAATAACTTGTAAATATAAAGTTGTAATTTCAATTCCAGGAAACGCTGTGAAATATTGAGTACAGAGTTGCCAGGCAGTAATCATGATTTAAATCTCTACACTACATATGTTTATAAAAATATATTTTGCATAAAATTTCTTTAAAAATGAAATTCTTGGAACAAAAGGTAGCCTTCTACATCAGAGACTAGTGTTGCCACACCAGTTGGTTAGTTTGGTGTTGCACACACTTTCTCGCATTATTTTTAATTTTTTTTTTTCGAAAATTCAAAACGAAGTTCTACTAAAAAGAGACCTGCATCATTTTTAAGAGACCTTTACTCCATCAGAAGAGGAAAAATAAAGAAAAAAAATGAATCACTTTTTGAGAATAATTTATTCATAAATTACCTCCTCTTCAAACGAAAATTATGTGAAATATGAATGTTTTTTCAAAACATTCTACATAACCATAGATGTTTTAGAAGTCTTCATTAAAAATCTGTCATCAGTACTGTAGTTTAGCAATTTTAGATTTTGCCATTTTCGTATATAATGAGGGTTCATCAAAAACGCATCCCACAACTTTTTGATAACTGTACTTTGCCAGCCAAATGTTCTGTTAGTACCAAATTCTGCGAGTACCAGTTCAGATTAATCGATTTTTAATTGTGTATTGCTTATGGATATGTCGTCTTCGAAAAATATTTTTTGGTGGCATATCGTTAAAGTAATATTATGCAATAACTCATAGGACTCTATTGTTGTTCCTCAAACTTTACAATACAATCGCCTGGATGCATGACATTATTTTGTAGATTGGATACACATATTGAAAGAGTATAATATTTGTATTCTTTCCATGATGTGTAGAGTCTATTCAGATTTCTCAATATCTCCCGCAATAAAAAAATTTCTGATAAGATCTGTTATTTATTGGAACATTCATATTTACACGACTTGAGCTTTCAAATTAAAAATATAGTCTTTATTGCACAATATTTTATGAATTATATATTGGTTCACAATAAATATTCTTTAAGTAGTTATTCAATTTTTTATTCTCTAAAACATTAGTTTTTTGGAAAAATGTATTTATTTCAGTTTTACATTGTTGCAGAAAACAACTTTCTGTTACCCACAACTTTAATCCCCCTTAATATAACAATATAAGTTATTTTATTGTTCTTGTAATTAGAATAAAAATGCCCGACATGGTACCTAAGTATACCATTTTGCGTAATTCTACTGCCAAATTCTCATGAAACAATGAAACATCCTCGACCGAATTGTCATCAAATTATTTGCGGATGGTGAGCGGGTATGCCGCAAAGTCATAGGACAATATGCACTACCTAACTTTTGTTACTCTACCGTCAGTTTTAATTTCAGAATATTTTAAACAAACGGATCATTAATTTATGTTTCTTAACGTAATAGTTAATTTTAATTTTTTAAATTATCTTTTAGTGGGTGTCTACAAAAACCAGAAATTGTGAAATTAATATATTTTGAATTGGAATAAAACTACAGGACACGATAAACAAGTACACTGTTCTGCGTAACCCCATCGCCAAAGGCATGTGAAAACGGCGATTAATCCACGGCCACTTGTCACCGGATTATTTGCGGTTAGTGCGGGGCTATGCCGAAGGGCCGTGGGGCAATAGCGCATGCCTGCATATGCATGATTTGCGCGTGCGTGCGTGCGTGTCATTTGCGTGCGTGCGTTGCCGCGTGGCGGGAGAGTGCGGCAGAGGGGGAGTAGTGATTTTGCAGGAAAAACCGTCCTTGACCTGTTCGCCCACTGGCTTGTGCGAGCGACTCCCCTGGTCGGTGGCCCCCGGAGTCGAAGGTCCAATGTGGATTTCTCGTCAGCACATCGCGCATGTGACCACTTCGAGAGTAATAGTGAGGTGTTGAATGATCAAAATATTTGCAGCATGTCTATACAGATGTCTCAGAGTCAACGTAACAATCTTTTAGGGATATACTACAGAGGTTGAAAATGATAAACTTTTGCCAATGAAAATACAGTGAGAAATTTCATAAAACATACATGTGGTATTTGTCCCGGCATGTTAGGCCATCAACTAATTTTAGTAGTTTAGGGCATCGACTAATGTCACTGCACTGCCTTTGATAGGGAGGATTTAGGGTTCGCACCCGCCGGTGGGGTTTTTTCGACACTAGCTAAACAGTTATACCGAACCCACTCGCATTCTGGAGGAGATTTCTAGCGGCAGTTTGCTCTCAAAGGTAGTTTTTTGTGGTTTCTTCGATACACTTCAGGCCAATCCAGGGTTGTTCGAGCCCCAGCGGTGTTGGAATTTTTGGCACTAGCTAGATAGCTACGTCGAAATCAGACGCTATCTGGAAGATAATTTTAGGGGCCAGCTGTTCTGATTGGTCATTTTTCTTGGTTTCTCCGAAATACACTAGGAGAACGCTGGAGCAGTACTCTCGCAAACGGGCCATTCGCCGCGCGCGATCTTTTCTTTCTCTTCCTTCTATTATCCTCACCCCTTAACTACACACACTTGCACTTACAAGAACTACAGTCCCGCACATGTTTAGAAAAACAGTCGAAGGCTTCGAACTTGTGCGAGCAGAGGCGGTGCCCTGTTGGTGGGTGGTACATGGATGAGAAAAATCCCGCACGCCGACCCCGTAGGTCGGCGCCGGATCTCACCATCTAACGGAGAAAGATCACTGATCATTGCCAAATCCCGTGATAAAACGGGTGCTACTCTTATGGAACCAATGGCCATAACAGTTGACGCACACGGTAACAAGAAATAATCAATAAATCACCAGGTGTTCTGCAGGTCACGTTCTGACGCAGTCAAGGTGATTTGACAAACCTGCCGAACACCTGTGCATTAAGAGTAAATAAAATATTTACAATCACATGCGTAACCATGGCAACAATCACATGCGTAACCATGTTATATAAAATTTCCCTTTAAAGATTATATTCAACCCCCATACGTGCCCCTGTAGTTTGTAAGATTTGTTCTGAGACACTCCGTATTAGTTGTGTACGTGAAACGCTTTTAATCATGTGAAACTATTTCGAGATGTTGACAGAAAATCATTACAACGAACTAAATTTTTTCAACTTTCGAATTTACTAGATTGTTATTTTGGTTTCTTTACATCGTTCTAAAATACCACTAGGAAATAAAAGTAATACAAATTTGAAATCTTCCAACCTATATTACGTGTTTGAAACGTTCTCAAAGACATCTCGGATTTTGTGGTTTGCGATAGTTTAAGGTGATCATTTTCTTTCCTCGTCCCATTGCTGTCCCATTGCTGTTTATTTTGCATCATTTTGAAACATCGCTACCGTATTAAGTCTGCCGGCATCACCAACCATGTGTACCATGCTCAACAGGTTTAGTACATACGCTATTCGGCCAGCAATTGCTTACTGTGACACGCTGATACAGAATCAAAATGATTAGTGGATACATATTCACGAACATTTGCGCAAATATGTAGAAATTAACCAGACGCAAAACATGGAAGCCTCTGATAGAAAACAATGCCATTTAAACCACTTCTATATAATATATTTATACAGTATGTTACATTGCAATATTTATATTATCTTGGTTTAATTAATATCAGTTGGTCAAGGGTATCTACTCTGATTAAAAACCTATTTTACAAGTATTCATGTTCATTGTGTTATTAATTTGTCAGATAATTAATTAAACGTCAAAACAAAGAGTACAGAAAAAAATGATTAGCGTAATCATTTGGGCTCGAATGTTTATAGCATGTCAAATTTTTTCTTTGCGTTATTTCCATGAAAAATGTAAGTTATCCCTGGTTATATCTGCAATGACTAAAATTATACAATTTCCATGTGTCATATACGTTTTATATGGTTATTTTAACTTTTTACCCTTTGGTCATTTTCCGTTATTCATATTATGGTCATATTTTTCAGGAATTTTCTAATTTTTTGCCATCTATATCTTTTTGATTCCATTTTCCCATACTTGGTTGCAGTTGTCTCAAAGAGATTTTTTATATCGTCTAAATGTTATCTAAATTCTTACAATTTTGTTGTACATAATTGCCTGTCTTTCCTATATATATATATATATATATATATATATATATATATATATATATATATATATATGTGTGTGTGTATGTGTGTGTGTATGTGTGTGTGTGTGTGTGTGTGTGTGTGTGTGTGTGAAATAGGAGGGTAAGCGATATAGATAGAAAAAAAAAGCGAAGAAAGCATCAGATGCAAAGGAAGTGTTAGTTTAGTTTTGTCAAGTGTTGTTATAGTATCATGCACAGTTATTTGTATTATTATTCTTACTCTAAGCATTGACCCCAATATAAACTGGAGAGACAAGCATACCCTTTTCTTTAGTTGGCGAAGAAAACGAACTTCAAAACTTCAGTGCCCTTCAAACCTTTAAGTAGCTACCCAGTTATCTCCAAATCCAACCGACATAAATTCACCGTTCTCTGACTTTGAGAATATGTCAATAGTTATCGATATCAACGATTTTTATGCGGTGTGAAACAATGCCATGTGTATCCTGGTTGCTTCGGTCACGGCATTAGGAACTGACATTATCACGATTGCTTCACAACTATCGATTTTAACTATGAATCGCAACAACAAAAAATTTAAAAGAATTAAGCTGTGTGGGCACCGAAGAGAAACGCTTCCGTTAACGGTACACAAGAGGGCATCGATAAAAAGCGAGCTCCTTAGGTGGAATAAATGTACACACACGTCCGTTGTCCTCCGCTAGAGGGCGATTTGCTTGATGCGTCCGAGGAGTGTGAGGAACTACGCACAGTGGCTACTAAGAGTTCGAAACCCGTTCAAAAAGTTTTGATTTGCGCAGTAGCAACTTGACTTACTTTAGTGCCTAAGCCTTAAGGACATATCTTCAAATAATAATAATAATAATAATAATAATAATAATAATAATAATAATTTATTGCTAGCAGTGATTATTACATTCGATATTTTAATATCCTAGCTCCCTCTTGAAAGAGCGGAGCTTGTGTTAGAAATGTTTCGTACAAAAACTTCATGTTGGATTTAACCATAAAATACTAAAAGAAAGGTCTTACAAAATGTTACGATTCAAAAATCTGAAATTACACGAAAATTATTGTAAGAATAATATAAACATTAAACAATATTACAAAAAGAAATGACGTGATTCTTCAGCTTCCCCTAAATTTAAATCAGAGTCGGTCAGCTGCTCAGACCAATAGAAAAAAAAATTAAGTACTTAATATTGAACTTAAATTTTGTTCAACATTTGTATTCCTGACTGAGAAGTTTGATATCTGGGATCGATATAAAGGTTTTCCATCTACAACACTGAGTCCCTGTGATATGTGTAATGTTGGCCGGGCAGATATTTTTTGAGAAGAATGTAATGATAGAAATCGCTGGGGACTATAGGGTGGACACACACAGTTCGTCTCACAACAAATCTTCTGCAGCTGTTCCGCAGTGAGGTGTTTGATCATCCACTCTACAGCCAGCTTCCCGCGCTGTCGCGTTGGTGGGACTCGCGAATCCGTGGCCTTTGCTGAGTTGACCCTGACCTTTCTTTCAGAGGGCTTTTGGAGAGCCTTCGCCGCCTGACAGGTAAAGCTGTGTCTTGTTCGAAGATTGCTGCAGTCGACCACACATTTTACAACATACTAAATTTCGAATTCATAAGTTCAAAGTTTAGTAATTAACAAAACCTACTACGAGGATGCCTTTCAATCTCATTGAAATAGTTAAAAAGTTACTTGACGTTCCTCAACCATTCTGAACAAATGTGTTCTGTACGGAGGTCTGGAAATTCCAAAAATGAGGGAAATCCTTGACGTGGCGGGGCGTGACGAGGAGTGGGGTGGCGTAGCTTGAAGTGGCCTAGAATGATGTGCCATTACGTGTAGTGCCGACACATGACATGACATAATGTGGACAGAAGTGACATCCCATGCTGTGACTATGTTCGGTGACGTGATAAGACTTGATGTGACGCAATTCTCGTGATTCGACGCGATATAATGTGATGTTATGTTTGACGTGACGATGTGACGTGATGTTACGTGCGCGGTGGTATAACTTGACCTACGAAATCCGGAATCAACCCTTGATGTGCCCTTGAAACCTTCCGCAAACAACACACGTGAAACTTATCTGAATTATTGTCGCATTTCAATCAATTTGAACCACTGTGCGACATCTCCTCAGCGCGGGTAGCGTGGCATGGCGTGGCGTGGCGTGGCATTGCGCTCGCCGACCGCCAGCTATCAGCGCCACGCCATCGCACGTGGTGGCGGCGCGCGGCGGCCAAGCTCGCCTCCGCCTCCGCGCACTCACACGCGCGATTCTGCGATTACGCCTTCGCCGCTAGATTGGCTGCCCTGCATTCCTGGGCGGCGCGCTGGATACACGACGCGCTGGCGGGCGGAATGGGGAAGGGCAAGGCGTAGGCGGAGCGAGGGAAGCACAGGCGGAGCGGGGAAGACGAAGGCGAAGGACAAGGCGAAGGCGGAGCGGGGAAGGCGATGGCGGATCGTAGAAGGCGTAGGCGGAGCGAAGGAAGCACAGGCGGAGCGGGGAAGACGAAGGCGGAGGACAAGGCGAAGGCGGAGCGGGGAAGGCGATGGCGGATCGGCAAAGGCGGAGCGGAGAAGGTGTAGGCAAAGCGACGAAGGCACAAGCGGAGCGGGGATGGCGAAGGCGGGGGAGAGAAGGTGTAGGTGAAGCGGGGAAAGTGCAGATGCATCTGGAAAGAAGCAGGCGGTTTGGGGAATGTGTAGGTGGAGCGGGGAAGGCGTAAGCGGAGCAGGGGAGACTCAGGCGGTGCGGGGAAACGCAAGCCGTGAAGGGCAGGCACAGGCGGGGCGGGGAAAGTGCAGGCGGAGAAGGAAAAGGCGAGGGCGGAACAGGGAAAGCACGGTAGGGAAGGCTCAGAGGGAGCGGAGAAAGAGCAGTTGGGGCGGGGAAAGCGCGAGTCGAATGTCATTTAATGTGATACTTCTCCCAACAAACTGGTGAAATTGGGAGTTGTTAGAAATAGGACGATTGTGGGTCCCCCACTGGTCGGACAAATTATGACATTCTATTTTAGATACATGTGAAGTGGTAGTACATTTAAATTTAATGAAAGTAAACTTATTTGAGATAGTAAATAGCAATGTGTGCTGAAAAATCTGAGAACAAATATTGTATTAACTAATTGAGTAGTAAAACTAAGCATGTAAGGAAACTCGCAAGACATATAATGTGACAAACTAAAATATAACATTCAGTTTACTATTAAAACAGTTCTCTAAAAACACAGAGAATGAATTGTTGAGAATATTTTATTCACGTTTAACAACATGAAATAAGCGTTTTGTTTTATTTTTAATTAAATATTTAATATGTTCCTGCGGAAACGTTGGCGGTGAGATTTAATTAGAAGACGTAACAATTTTTTTATGACGCTTGCATGATGGTGTGGTGCTGTAGGGGAAACCTTGATGTTGAAATGAAGAAGGGGCGATGAACGTAGGGTTGACATAAATGAGGGATGTAACAAATACCGAAAGATATCAGTGAAATCGTGAAGGACAAGTCAAAAAGCGTAAATTATTATAGGTGGCATGAAGTGGAGGAGACGGAAGTGGCAAAGAAGGTGGGGAGATGGGGGTGGCTGAGGTTGTGAAAAATTCAGGTGACAGAATTTGGAGGTTAACCTGCGTGTTACATGTTGCCAGAACGTAGTCACGCACCAAGTTCGGAGATGTGGGTGGAAGTATAGTGATGCCAAGGATTATATAACCTTTCCCCCCCCCCCTAAATCTGCATTCAGTATCTAGAAACGGCGTTGAGTCGGGAATATTGATAGTACCTGGGTTGTAAAAGGAATGAAAGTGTAAAACATATTTAGTTGAAGTTAGATTTGCCATGTGCCGAAAAGAAATGTAACGATCTTCATTTTGGGGAATTTAATTTTTTCTTTATTCTTAAAACATTTAAAATTTGAAAAGGATGACAAGGTTTAAGAACGATTACAGTGAGACATCGCTTATCCAAACGTCAAATATCCGAACTCAAATTTCCTCTGAATAATTTTGTTTAATTAGATACCGAATACAATACGTATTCATTTTCTTTTGCAATTCTTAATATTGAGAATGATTCTCGATATGACTAACAGTGATAAAATATTAACGAGATACTGTACTATAGTCAATCATCTGAGTTTAGTTACTTTGACAAAGTCTACAATAAATGCTTAAGAATTCGGAATGTTTATTATTAACAGAAAAACGCTTTTCACCACCATTAAGAGTAAGAGAACTAACGGTAGGCCGACCGTAAATTCTTAACAGCTATCACTCACTCGGAATGTTAATTGTTGACAGAAAACCCACCGTCTTTGTTTGCAACGGTAAACTATATAAAAAGTATATTCCGTTATCCAAATTATCGAATATCCGAACTATACCTGGTCCCAACTAGTTCGGATAATACATAGAATAATTGAAGTTTTTGGTGTCTTTTGTTTATTTTCTTTAAAAAAACAAAGATAAGTACTCGTGAGTGTGCATTGAAACACCGCACCTCGTAGAACAAACATTTCTTGAAGTACAAATAATGTCATTTACAAATAAGGTGCCGTCAAAAGTAAAAATGAGAAGTTGAGTTTAGATTAAGGAGACAACAGGAACGCTGTGATGTGCATGTGAATGTGGACACGAGCGGCGGTTAATTATCGACGGCGGTAGTATTGAGAAGACGGTAGACCTTGAATTGGAGCAAACATAGCAATGGCTGCTGTCTGTGTACCCAAGGGGTATTAAAAATACCCTTAACGGTGTATTACATGAGGCATTAAAACAATAATGCGATTCACAACACATCACATTAACCGAACTAAATTCTAAACGTTGATATCTTGAATCATAAAAAAGTATTGAATTCAATTTTTCAAGGTCACATCAGCAATGATATTATCATAATTAACTCCCAAACATTTCTACTTAATTTGCAACACTGACAAGTCATATGTGCAGAGGTATACTTCAGTAATGCCGAGGCTGTGATGGTGTGCGACCGTCGGGATGCTGCGGGATATCACGGAATTTGAATTACAGGGTTCCACTTAATTGATCCAGCAATGCCATCATAATTATTTTCTAATAATTCGTCAGGTCTTTGCCCTTTTTGAACTCCCCCTTCAAGGCATTGGGTGATGAGACTGCCCTGGAATGACGGCGGTAGTGGGGATGCTGCGATGGCGACGGAGCCGGAGGAGATGGCGGCGAGGAACGCAGAGTGGGCGGCTAATGATGGCTGCGGCAGCGGCGGCCGTGGTGGTGGTGGTGGTGGTAGCAGCGGCGTCCCCGCTGGACACAGGGGCACGAAAAAAAAACAAGTCCATCCGCGCAGAGAAAGATGACTAATCTGATTTTAAGTATAAATTGATGATAGCGTCTGAATTATTGGTGTGTTTTGTAATTGTCACTGCAGCATTAATGGATCTGATGCGATTAAATACGAGATCCAATCGACTGATAAGCGTAATCAAATAATTGGACGCGGACTCCGTTGGCGAACCGGAGAGATGGCACAACGAAAGGGAGGCAATACTAATGGTGAGGGTGACGGTAAATCCAGGGGCACTGCCATGTTGGCGGTGAGTGCGGTGATTGCATGACGGCAATGGTGATGTAGTAATGTGGTGATGAATATTGGTAATCTCAATGACGGTAAAATGGATGATATTTTGGATGAATGTGTTGAAGGGGTCAGTGTTGGTGATAAAATAATTATTTTTGTGGTAAACAAAATATGGGGCAATTGTTTACAGTCGTGTTGTTGGCCGAGTGTTTGATGAGGAATGCTTTTAGAGCTACGGAAATTGAAGATTTGCTCCACGAAAGAGGAGAAGCAAAAGCGCCAGTAGGAGAACGGAGGTGGAAAATGTGGAAGGAACAAGGGGGAGAAATATAAGAAGAAAGACAAGAGGAAGAGAAAGTGATGGAGGAGGAGAATAAGAAGGAGAATGAGACGGCAAAGAATGATCAGATAAAGATTCACATCAACGTATGTATGACAGGGTAGTAGCCTGAGACAGTTCAAAGATAGACACTGGAGGCGGGCATGATCGGCAAAGAGAGGTCCGGAAGTTACGGAAGCGGCGGTGGAGGTGGCGGTGGAGGCGCGGTCGGAAGGGGGATGAGAGGGGTAATAATGAGTGTTTGAGGAGAGTCTAAGTCGCTGGAGGCGGATGTCGTGACGCAAGTTGTGAAGCTAGCGCTAGGTAGGGATGCGATCGACGAGGCGGCGGCAGCGGGGATGTTCAAGGTGGGGTCGAATCGACGACGCGAAGTCGCGGGATGGAAGAGGGCGACGCGAGTGGCGTCTGAAGACGGCGTCCAAGTCAGCGGAGGAGACGAGGCGACTTGAGTGACAGCGGCAGAGGACGACGACGAGGAGAATTAAGAGGCTGAAGAAGTCGAGGATGACGAGATGGACGAGGATGAGAAGGACATGGAAGACGAAGAGGGGCGAAAAGAGAAAGATAAGATGATGTCGACGGGAACGCCGAGACAGATGAGGATGCTATGGCGATGGGAAGTGCGGTGAAAACACCAGAAACAGCGTCTGAAATGGGGGAGATCGAGACGGTCGTAAGAGGTGGCGGCAGATGAGACAGAGGCAATGAAAGCAATGGTATATGCCAGAGTTGGAGGTAGTCGCTTTCTCCACGATATCGCTGGAGAGGGAGTGGAGGCGGCAACGATGGAAATGAAGGAGTTAGCGAGGGAGGCAGGAGGCATCTGATGCAACCAGGAACAAGTTAGCAGAGATACACGCTACGACTACGGATGCCAAGGCGACGGGAGGCCGAGTGGCAAGGGCGTAGACGGAAGAAGAGACGGAGGTGGTGTAGCAGGCGATGGCAACGGGGAAGGAGGGAAAACGGCTACAGAAGTGACAGAGTGAGCTTCGGTTGTGACAGCGGCGACGAACGAAATGGAGTTGGCAGGCGCAGCGGCGGCTGAGGTGGTGGCGTTGGCCCTTGAGGTGGCGGTGATAGTAGTGTCTGTAATGCTGTAAAAGGCGGAAGTGATAGGGGAGATGGCAGCGGTGATGGTGACGATGATAATGGTGGTGGCGACGAGAAAATGGAAGTGTTATGGGTGGCGGAGGAGGTGAGGGAGGAGGTTACGACGTTGCAAGCGATCGCAGTAGCAGGGATGTCGCCTAGACCAGATGCGTCAGAGGCGGCGGCGGCGTCCCGTCCGTCGGTCCGGCGTCCCGTCCGGCGTCGGTGGCGACGAGTCGACGGGCCAGGCACCGACAAAGGCATAGGCGGAAGAAGAAACGGAGGTAGTGTAGCAGGCGATGGCAACGCAGAAGGATGGAAACAGGCGATGGCAGTTGAAATCGTCGACGCATTGGAGGAGGCAGCGGCGGTTGCCGAGGTGATAGGTTTGGTGCAAACAGTGGCGGTGATAGTACTGGTAGTAATGCTAGAAAGACGGAAGTGATAGAGGAGGTGGCAGAGGTGACGGTGACGGTGATAATGCGAGGCCGCGGCATAAAAGACGGAAGTGTTATCGGCAGTGGAGGAGGTGAGAGAGCAGGTGGAGATGTTGCAAGCGAAGGCGGTACCGGGGATGGCGCCAGGGCCAGGCGCGTCGGAGGCGGCGTCTCGTCTCGTCAGTCGGTGGCGTCGGTGGCGACGGCAGCAGGCCCCGCTTGGAACAAGGCCGGGCCTGCGCCGTGGGCGCGGATCGTAATGAGAAAATAATCGCAGGGCGTGAAACGCCGATCGGCGCGAGCGCGAGACTCCCCCTCCCCTCGCCCTCCGCGCCGCGCGCCCGCACCACGCGCCCGCACCCGGGTCCCTCGCGGAGGCAATTTGCCTCCTCAAGGTACAGTCCTCCCAGGCGCCGAGAGCCTATCACGACGACGAAACAGCCGACGGGCACTCACCTCAAACACATTCATCGACCTATTTGAACCTCATGACCTATCATTGTCATTATTATTATTATTATTAACATTATTATTTCGTGGTTATTACAATATAATAATTATTATACGTATTGTTATTATTATCCTCGAAATTACCCGGCCGGCTGCTCTGATCAGTAGTTTTCTCCGATCAACACAAGGTGAATGCAGGAGCAGAATCCTAACGAATGGGCCACAGACCGCGCGTGATCTGTCCTTCCTCTTCCTTGACCTATCCTCTCCCCTTATACACACCTACACTATCATGCACTACACTTCCACACATTGGGGGAGACCGGTCGGGAGATTAGAGTTCGTCCCCGCTGGTGGGAGGTACTGGTTGGGAAAACCCCGCTAGGCGACGATAGGACGGCGCCGGATCTCGCCATCCAGCGAGGGAAGACCACCTCCCGAGCAAAAACATGCTCTACATTTTCGGGATAATGTCCCTAGAAGTTGACGAGCCTGAAATCACTGTCAATCAATCTAAATTCCTGACTAACTATATTTGTTTTCAGTTATAAAATCGTCAACTAGTCCGCCTAGAATGGATTCTATTTTAAAGCAATTTTGGATAAAGCACTCTCTGAGAAATAAAGCATTGTCTTTCAATTACGTGTTGATATTGGTTTTGCTTCAATACCTTACTGAAATTCTTGTTCTGTAACACGATCTCTACCCCACGAGGCCGAACAATATTAAACGGACGTCACGTTTTCTCATCGAAAGACGAATCCACTACATACGTACGTGCTCGTTCGACAGAGGAATGCTGTATTATGTTTCTAGAGGAATAGACACATTGAGGTATACACTCACGCATAGCACCAACACCTACGAATATTTGGTGTCGTCGTCCGGAAATAAGCGAGAAACGCTGAAAAGGAAATGTCTACAACAAAGTATCGCAACTTCTCTTTGTTGTTTGAATGCCGCGTTAATGGATCCTTGTTGTTGAAATGCGAGGTGCATTCGCCTCCGGATGCAGAACTGTCATATGCACAGAAAGACCGGAAGTCACTTTATTAACACGTCCTTGCGCCGCGTGTACATGTTAATACTGATTACAGCACATGTTGCTGCGTTCTCGCATTTTGCGAAGTAGTTTCTAGAAGTACGTGAGTGACATTCTGACTGATATAAAATGTAATGTCGTCGTGAACAAATGAAACTGTGGCGCAGTAAAACAGACTATGTAATGAAGAACCCGGAGAATACGCAATTTGTGTACCTCTCTTTAGGAGTATTGAGCTTCATGAGTAGAAATTCAACATCATCGAATGAAGAGGTTTCCATGTTATATATCATTTCAGAAAGATCGAATTTTAAAATAATGAATCACAAACTTAAAAACACGATAAAATAAGGTTGATTAAATATTTTTTAATGCGTCTAGTGTGTACATGATAGGTTTGTGATATACATGAATTCTCAAATATAGGCCTTAGGATTCTCGTTGTATAGTTATGTTTTCTGACACGGTTTTAAATGTTTCAAAGACTCAAATTTACTGCAGATACTTTCTCAATTTAAGATAAGTAGTACATTTTATGACAAAGCTGAATGTCAGTTCCGCATTCAATTCCTTCAAAAAGGGACCTTAATAGACTATGTGTTTCCGGTTCAAAACCTAATCCGATCACTTACTTCAAGATCAGAGATCTTTCTTCTATGGATTCGAAGCTCTTTGTGGGCCAGACATTGAAGCCTCAGTAAAGTACGACTGAAAGAGGTTCCTAGAAATCTGAAGTCTTCTCACAAGTAAACACAGCTACAAAGACTCGCCTTCGACGTTGCTTATCGTGTTAGGAGGATTTCAACTTAAGCTTCTGCTTTGTACATGGCAACAGAGAAATCCGTCTTAGTTTCCTACGGTTTTACTCAACCAACAGTGACGTAAAACTAACAGAAGCTATTCCGAATCTTGACGCGTATATATTTTCTCATAGTTTATTCAGTATTGCAAGCTATTTCAAAGTAAGGCAGTGCAGCGAAAATGAGGTGAAAAAAACACAAAATGTAACACCATGAAATATTTTTAGATTGAAGTTCGAACAAAAATATATCCTCAGTTATTAACGGGTATGGTTAATTGCCATCAATTAATTCTATTTGCAATTCATAATATTTTCTGAGTAGGCATTCAATCGCATGCTTGATACTCCAAAATAGTACTAAGGTACAGCCACATATTGTAGTGTCATATAGTAGTAAATAAAGATCAATTAAAGGATGAAGAATGAATAATTCATTTTAAAAAGGAAGAAATGCATGTAAAAGATAATAAGCACAAAGTAATCGGTGTGAGAGAGAAACTGATATTATGTGATCGTTCAGATAAGTTTTGTATCACACACACACAAAGAAACGAAACGCAATCACACAACCACACGCGTACAAATGCTCAAGAAGACACAGACACATACGGACACACAAACGCTCTGTTTTCAGCCCACATAAATAATGTTCTTTTCATAATTCCATCCTTCATTGCCAACACTTCTCCAAACCAACTCACTCCCAGAAATCTCAACCACATCACTCTAAATATTCTGTGTTGTGGCTATGCCGCATAAGCGCGTGGGTTCGCCCGCTTTGCGAAAACCGATACACGCAGAAACCTCCCTGGCGTTCAAGTGTGGAGCCTCCGAGATACCGCCGACATAATAAAGTACAGACAAAAGCGCCTATTATTTGACAAACCGCCAGCCGTATCTAACCAAGCCGCTTATTTACGCGAACCGTAATCGCAGAGCGACTTCCCTCACGCTGCTCTGGCCCTAACCTCCTCCCTCTTTCCACCCCTCCGAGCACCGCCCCGCCCCAATCTCCTCCACCTCCACCTCGCACGACCCGTTCATATCCACTCCGACCCGCTCCGACCCGCTCCGACCCGCTCCGACCCGCTCCGACCCGCTCCGACCCGCTCCGACCCGCTCCGACCCGCTCCGACCCGCTCCGACCCGCTCCGACCCGCTCCGACCCGCTCCGACCCGCTCCGACCCGCTCCGACCCGCTCCGACCCGCTCCGACCCGCTCCGACCCGCTCCGACCCGCTCCGACCCGCTCCGACCCGCTCCGACCCGCTCCGACCCGCTCCGACCCGCTCCGACCCGCTCCGACCCGCTCCGACCCGCTCCGACCCGCTCCGACCCGCTCCGACCCGCTCCGACCCGCTCCGACCCGCTCCGACCCGCTCCGACCCGCTCCGACCCGCTCCGACCCGCTCCGACCCGCTCCGACCCGCTCCGACCCGCTCCGACCCGCTCCGACCCGCTCCGACCCGCTCCGACCCGCTCCGACCCGCTCCGACCCGCTCCGACCCGCTCCGACCCCGCTCCGACCCGCTCCGACCCGCTCCGACCCGCTCCGACCCGCTCCGACCCGCTCCGACCCGCTCCGACCCGCTCCGACCCGCTCCGACCCGCTCCGACCCGCTCCGACCCGCTCCGACCCGCTCCGACCCGCTCCGATCTGCTCCAACACTCTCTGACCCGCTGCAACTCTCTTCATTGCTCACTACACCCACCCGATAGACCACTCCCAATCCAACGCCTCGCCGCACGTTCCATCTCCAATGTTCACTCCGTCCACCGTCTCTTCGCTCAGCTCGCTCTACTGCGCCCTAACCCGCTTCGTTCCCTCTGCACGTCCTGGTCTCATCCTTCCGTAACACTTCCCACCTCGCTTCACCCCCCTCTGCCTCTGCATACGTCTCTCTACCCGCTCCATTCTGCTTGCATCACCCGTTCGCTCGCTCGTCTTCCCAGTTGCCCACCTTGTTCGCTCGTCCGCTCACCCGTCCGTCCGCTCGCCCGTCCGTCCGTCCGTCCGCTCGCCCGCCCGTCCGCTCGCCCGTCCGTCCGCTCACCCGTCCGTCCGTCCGCTAACCTGCCCGTCTGCCGCACTGGAAGCACTCTATCCTTCATTTCTTCTTGACAGACTTTCGGTGTCTCTTCTCAACCTAAAACACTCCTCGCTTCCTCCCTCTTAGATTTTCTGTTCTATTGTCTTCTCCGTTCCTCTTTGACCCAAAATTCTGTAACCCAACCCGTTCCACCACACCTTATACCACCGTCCTACGGGCACTTTCCATCGCCCCATTCCGTTCTGCACTATTCCGCTCCAACCCGCAGCTCCACCCGACATGCACCTCCTCACTGACCGGGAGAGATGGCACAGTGCATCAACTAATGTCATTGCAATCCCTCTGACCGGGAGGTCCGAGTCCCGACGGCGGCACGGTTTTCAACGCTAGCTTGTCAGCTAGGTCAAATTCAGTCACTGTCTGAAGGAGAATTCTAGCGGGCGACTACTCTCATCGGTAGTTTTCCGTGGTTTCTCCCATCAACACCAGGCGAATACTGGAGCAGTACAATAACAAACGGGCCACGGACCTTGCACGACCTTTCCTCTCTTTTCCTTGTCCTATTCTCACCCCTTAAACACATTTACACTAACATGCACTACACTACCACAAATGCCGGGAGACCGGTCAGGAGCTTTGAGCTTGTCCCGACTGGGTCGGCGCCCAGCTGGTGGGAGATACCTAGTTGGGGAACCCCACTAGTCGACGGTAGGTCGGCGCCGGATCCCGCCGTCCAGTGGGGAAAGATCACCGCCACCTCTCGACGAAAAAACACCCACTACACTGACGGAACTAATGACCTCGGTAGTTGACGCGCCCGGAATCACGATCAATCAATCAATTAACCTCTTCACTGATGGGCACCGCACTTTCACAACTCCTCCTCCTCCTGCTCTTCACTCCATTTTACTCGCTCTACCCGTCCTCGGGTTCTTCTCCGACCCACTCATTGCTTGATCGTCTGCCCCGCTCTTCCGCCCCGTATAGTCGGCTTTTGCTTCCCCCTGCTTCGTCCAATTCCTCCCCGCTGTTCCACTCTATCAACTCCCGTATCTTTTCAATCTCCGCGCAACTCGCCGTTCGCTCCGCTTCACTCGTCTCTCTGCTCCGTTTCATATCACCGCGCCCAGTTGTTCTCCGCTCTTCATCGACTGAGGTGCTTTAGGGCATCGACTGTCACTGCAGTGCCTCTGACCGGGACGTACTAGGGTTTGAGTTCTGATGGTGGCAGAATTTTCGACATAGTTAGGGTCGAATTCAGCTGTCTGGACGAGAATTTTAGCGGTCGGCTGCTAAAGGTCTCAAGTTTTGATGTTTTCTCCAACCAACAACGGGGGAATAACGGAGCAGTTCCATAACAAACGGGCCACAGATGGTGCGCGATCATTTCTTCCTCTTCCTTGTCATATCTTCCCCCTTACTTACATACACTTCCAATAACATGCACTACACTAACACACACGTTGGGAGACTAGTTAGGAACTTACGTGTCCCGGATGGGGCGATTGACCGTTGGTGAAAGATATCTAGATGGGCAAACACCGCCATTCGGCGTATATCTCGGCGCTGGATCTCACCATCCAGCGAGAGAAGACCACAGCCCCTTCATGATAAAAACACGCACTACAATTACGAGAATAATAACCACAGAAAGCCACGCACTCAGAAATGCGAAATTATCAATCTCCACTCTTCTACTCTCTTCCCCGCGCCTCCACGCTCGCTCTTTACCGCACTTCCCGCCGCTCCCCGGTTGCAAAGTGGGCCCCAACGGTCGCACGGACGCGGCGTCCGCGGTTTAGGCCCATTGGCGCCCCGGCCTTAAAAAGGCCTCCAAATTGAGCATTTGGAGAGTGCTAATTTTATCCGCTTTAACGACTCGCTACAAACTACACGTCTAATGAGCAATTCACCTAAATTGCTAGGTCGGTGGGTGAACGAAGGTCCGGCAACCGCGGTGGTGTGCTGCCAAACGCAGTGGGGGAAATCTTTGTCTATGCGGGTTCGTTGTTTCGATCATTTGAATTGTAGTTAGTTCTCATTGATAAATTAGTTCAAGTTTAAATATTTTCATCTTTTAATGGTTATTAAGTGATTTTGCTTACATCAATTCAATTTTTTTGTTGCCGCGTTAGACGGTGACTATGGATAATGGTTCCACAAACCTTATCAGTTGAAAAAAGTGAAATTAATTTTTTACAGAAGATGAAATTAATAAAGAATGAATGATGACAATGTGTTTCTCTAAGGATCAAATATAAATAAAATCCTTTAGTGAATGATTTCACGTAAAATATACTTTAAAACGCACTCAGTATCTACGTGTTACCCCTATTATATGTGTGTTAATCTGAAATAAATGTACACAATACAGTGGAAATGTGCAGATTAAGTTGAACCACCTCACATACTGAGTTACCTCACTACTCTCTCAGTCTGAATCAGTGAAAAACTACTGATTGAAAGTGACTATTGATTGATGGGGTCAGTTATAATTCTACCACTGACAATCAGTGAATTGAACTGAACAAATCAGTGAAAATCAGGTCCACCTTTCGAATCAGTGAAACTTCATTGTTTGAATCAGTGAAATCAATGACAACAGCAGCACGTGAACGACTAAACTATCAGTGAGCGATGGTGGCACGGAACTTCGACCACAGAGGACCAGCGAAATGCTGGCGGTCATTATGAAAAAGTTCGCGTATTCACTGATATTCAGCGAAACTACACATTTCGACTGAAGATATCAGTGACTTCGGCTCTCACTGACTGAATCAGCTAAAATTTCACTAATTCAGATTCAGAGAGTACTCCGACAAAATTAATAATCACGAACAATTAACTTCTTGCTAAATAACAGAAGAATACATCAATCTTTAAATAATATTCAATAACTGTGAAATCCTACGTTTAAAAAGTGCCTATATTATTTCAATATTAATTTTGTAACCATTTGCGTAGGTAGAGTTGCTTCACTTGCGCTTCGCAGTTATGATTATTCTGTCAGAATCAGTCCCCAGGCACAATAAATATGGGAACCATTGTCGAAATATGATCTGCTAACCCGTAGCTTCCGAATGAACTATGTTCCGCGTAGAGAAGAAAATTAAAGTGACAGCGGCGTGGGCGTCAAGAGGCTGCAAATGAGGGCGTTATGACGTGGGCGTGCGGGCGTTTTTGCTTTGATGGCCCACCCTCCACAGTTATTCCCGGAACCGATGTGGAGACGTCAGTTCCTCCTCCGAGTTAATTGGCCTTTCTTGGAACTTAACTAAAAGGCAATTTCACGGACGGGGTGCTTTATTGCGGGTTCCTTTCTCTCTTTTTTTTCGCTCGTGGTGCGCTCCAGCCACTGTACGGCCCGTCGCAACGCGGTGGGTTCGTGGGTCGAAGAGGAGTCCCCGCTGTGCAGTGGTATTCAGATGGTTTTGACGTTGGTATACTCTCTTCGAACGCATGCATAATATTATTTAAACTCTTGATGATTGGCAGGTTCTTTTGAAGGACGTTCTGGAATAATTATGCTGTGGGGTGGGTTAAAATTCACGAACTCATCACTGATTACAGGATATGAATTGCCGGTTGACAATATAAGATTCATAGAAACAGTGTGTATTAAAATGTAATATCTTTAAAAAATAAGAAGAATTGCAGAAAAATGTTTTTTTTAGGTGTGTTGGTTGCAAAAACTTTTCATACATTTGATTTTTTCGACGGTTTTCACAGGTTCAGACAGACGAAAATATTTTAAAAAATCACATTCGTTTCGCAACACAGTAGATGTATCAACATTTCATAGACAATATTATTACACAACTCATGTAATTTACAAAGAATAACACAATACTATTAGTAGGTCTTCAACTTCGCGTACACAATCTGTGTTTATAAGCTCACCATTCATTATTCACACATTTTAGTATCGTTATCCCCAATTTAAAAACATATATGTTTAATAGTTCATAACGTAGTTCAAACATTCATGTTCAAACATTTTAGCTCTATGTTTCATTTTGTACCCACCATATTACACATATGCATAAACCTCGTCTTGATGCTGATCACGGAGATTGTACGTACAGCTGTTCAGGTGCCACACAATTGTCTGTGACATTGTTATTCCTGCGATGAATATTCAGTAGCTATTCCCAGAACACACAGTTTATCTCAAAAAGTGCGCATTTCGTTTGGGGAAAAGCACATTCCGAAATATGACAAAACCTGCCATTTCTAAATATGACAAAAAACTCAATTTCACGCTTTCCGGCAGACGTTATCTGTACTTGGACATTCTGCGTAATATGTATTTCAAAGCAAATACAGACACGTCATTGTTCTGAATTCTCGTCATACAAAGGGAATACTGATGTGCTTCTCTTTACAGTAATTCACTGTAGTAACTGTGTATTTCTTGCGATTTTATATTATAATACTATTTTTCATAAATTTCTATTTTACGCTTACCAATTATAGAATTACGTTAACGTTGTATTCACCTTATAATTAACAAATTTCATTATTTTCGTGTGTCATTAGCTACATTCTATTGAACAAATTATATACTGTAGATAATTTATTTCGCAATCAACAACACGTATGAAGTGACAAACATATTTTTAATAAAAAATACAAATAAATGAAATGCTTTTCGGAGTTGATTGCATAGAAACTTTCTTCTGTGCAGTTAATATCTGCGATTAGTAAGATGTTTTGAAAGTTTTGCTGTTTATTCAAATCTTTCAGTTATCTGATAATGTTTGAATTAGCTTTCCTTCCACAAACGTTTGCAATACGGAAACAAGAACAATGAATAGTAGATTAATAGTCCCACTGAAGAAGTGAACAGTGTGCCTGATTCAATAGAAAATGTCTGGCAAACTGTTAACAGATGCGCTGTTTTGTAACAAGGAATGTATAGTCGATCTATCTGAAATAAGAGTATAACACCCACGTCGATTAAATACTTCCTAAATTACAATTATTTTTATTAGATGTCAGATAACGAGGATAGAATTCACTCTTTTTACAGGGACATCTCTTTACAATTTATTTATTTTCTACTGGCACACTTTACAAAAATATTCCAATTTTTTTATCTTCTGATTTCTGGCAGTAAATATTTTATTTTTTTAAGTATTCATTAAACACATACGTTTTCTTTTCCCTGTTGACAAACTAATATTTTACTTATTTCATCTGCATCCATGGTTTTTTTTCAACCATTATATTAGAAAAGTAGCCCGATTGTAACAGCACCAACTTTAATATCTGATTTAATAATGTATGCATTTGTGGAACTATTTTCTTTGTTCAATTTGAGATAAACGTACGATTACGTAGTGTATCTCTTTCTGTTAATAATAATTAAGTATGGATGAAGTTTTATTGTGAATACTGTAAATACGAATATACTTATTTTTAATTGAAGTTCTGTCGTATTTTCTCAATGTTAAATATTACACAGAAATCTGTGAAAGTACGTTTAAAGTATCAAGAAAACAATGATAGATAATGTGATAATATTATTTTTTTTGAAAACAAACTCTTGTATTTAGAGTGACTTTATTTAGAATGCAATTTTGTACTTGAGACCGCTTACTATAAATGCACTGTCATCAATCAATATCAAACTACATGCTGGCTAAATTGTAATATAAATACTTTCAAAACAAGTCAAACATTTCAAAAGGGAGGGTTGAATTTTTGCGAACTCCGCTGAACAAATAAGGCTGTGATAGAAAGGTAAAATCAGTTCGAAACCACTAGCCCGGCAAAGACCCGCCCGGCTATCAGTTATTGGTATAAGTAATTAGGCAGAGAACACCTCGTTCTCTCGTCATATTTATCACACATTTCAAAGCCGGCCTCTTACTCAGATGAAAGGAAAACGCACCGGCGTGAATTTATTATCGATATTTTATTTCATGCGATTCGGATCGTCCTACTCGTTATCGACTGTTATTTATAGTATAATGTTAATCACGGGTTAATTATACGTTGCTTTGTTTATTATTTATTACTAATGTATGCCTAATGAAGCTATTTATTGCATAATTCGAACGCTGAGCGCTGGCCGGGCGGTCGCCTAAGGGGATCAGGTGTGTGGGTCGCGGACGCCGGTCTTCAGCTGTTTTCAAACCACGCTCTGCGTTTGTTTTATCTGTGTTGCGCTGGGACGAAATAAAATTACATCGTGATGTAAAATAGTAGCGTGTCTCGGAAATGAAACTTTGTTTTTATAATTTTTTTTGTCCCAGAGGCAAACGTTTGGCAATTTCAAGAGCAATGCTTATTAACGGACTGCGATGACGAATATTTGATATTTATTCATGCGTAAAGATTTATTACAAGATGATGTTAGCAGGCTGCTATTAAAAATGGCAGAACATACTTTTTCACTCTACTTACGTACAGTTATTAGATTTTTATAATCGTTCTTTAGTAGCCGGTAAAGCCTATGCACTCCCGTCGAACGTAAAGAAGTTATCCGAATTTTGTACTGAGATATGTTCCATTCAATTGAGATCCGAATGATGCGTATCGTTATCAATTACAGATCAAACTGTCATCAAAATACTCAAAGGGACATAGACTACAATTAAAATATAAGCTTTTTTATTTTATTGTACTTGCATAAACTTATTAGGTTTTCTATTTGATTTTTGATTGTTTACAAGTTTCCTGGAAAGCCTAGATATTTTGATCCAACGTAAAGAATATTCTATATGCATTCCAAAATGACAAATGTATTAATTGATAAAGTGTGTATGGCACCGAGCATTCACAAACACTATCATTTTAAAAAGTATTATGGAATTTTTGCAAGGAAGTTATGCGTCCTCTGAATAAGTGCGTTAAACGTTAAACATTCGTCTGCACGAACCTGTCAAAATTAATCTCAGCAAAAACTTCCAAGCCTAATTGCTCGGAGAAGTAATCAAAGCGAAGCCGAAAGGTCAGTGACCTGCTAAAGTTTATTTGCAGCACCTGCTGTAGATACAGCGCTCACATAATGTGTACTCGATATTAGCTCCCGTCCTTAAAATTCTTCGTCTAACATCATGTGGATTAAATCTAACTGGACTCCCATTAGCCTAACTAACGCACGATCCCAATCAACAAATCACCTCAATCATTACATCAATTTATAACCTCACCAAACTGTTCGAAATTACGGAACCATCAATAATTAATAATATGTTTAATTTCAATAAAATTAAGTCCTAAACTCCGCATCATAAATCTGCATTAATAAGTCGGAAGGCTATTAGAGGAGGAAGGAGGCTGATGCTTTTTGGAGGCAGGGAGAGAGAAAGAGAATGTGGGCATTTCAGAAAGAGTATGGAATGAGATAGAGAAGGAAAACGCGATAGAGAGGAGCCAGATTCCAGATGGGAGGAGGAAGCTCGGAAGGAGGAGAGGGAATTAAGGGAATTAACGAGATTCTTTGGCGCCATCTTTGTCACGTACTACTCCCCAGACACGTCTTCTTCAAGGCCTCACTATGTTCGCTACGTAAGCGTTTGATTGCGTGCTCCTGGCACGGGCAAAAGCACAAGGAAGCGAAAGACTGACCTGAGGAGAAATGCGAAACACCGACTATCTACTGAGAATACATGAAAGGCTTCAGAGTACGTGATGATAACGCGAACACTTAAATGAATATATTGATGTGAAGGTGTAGGGGGAAAATGTATTTTGACACGAAATATTACAAATATAAATTATTTATTAATAATTTTATAAATGACTACACATTGTAAATTTTCATATTTATTTTTGAATTTCAACCTGTGTTTTGCGTTTCTATTTGCTTCCCTCTCTGCATCCCTTCCTATCTTACTAGTTGTGTGACTTAGTGGTCGGTTGTTTGCTCTTCTGTCTTAGAGACAGGTTTGCTTTCTGGAGTCCTGTTCACTTAAGTATCAGCCAACGTATTTGTCCGCCTACCTGCTTGTCTGCCTGTTTGCCTGCCACATTGTCTGTTACCTTGTTTGCCTATCACACCGTCTATCTACCTATCTGACATTCTCTCCGTCTATTTCACTGCCTCTCTCCCTATCTCTCTCTCTTATGTGTGTGTGTATATATATGTGTGTTTTTAATACATAATGTTAATTTTAAAATTAAGTACTTTTTTTTATTCGTGTTAGGTATGTTGTTATTTTTAAATCTTATTTCTAAACCTTCCCATTCTGAAAAAAATTGGTCTTCCCTTCAGAATCACATGTGTAGTGAGCTTCACCTACACAAATAGGAACGCCTTGTACGTCCGCAACGCAGGAGAAACGGGAGGCGCGTTGCAGCCAGGCGGGAAAGGGCGGGTCCAGAACGGGGCGCGGAGGTGGTTGAGTGCGCGGGCGGGCGGGTGGGCGGGCGGGCTCGGGTGGGCGGGCGGGCTCGGGTGGGCGGGCGGGCGGGCTCGGGTGGGCGGGCTCGGGTGGGCGGGCGTTCGGGGCGTTCGGGCGGGCGTTCGGGGCGTGCGGGCGGGCGTGCGGGCGGGCGGGCTAGCTTTAGAGCGGACGGGCGTTCAGGCGGACGGGCGTTCAGGCGGGCGGGCGGGCGGGCGGGCGGGCGGGCGGGCGGGCGGGCGGGCGGGCGGGCGGGCGGGCGGGCGGGCGGGCGGGCGGGCGGGCGGGCGGGCGGGCGGGCGGGCGGGCGGCGGGCGGGCGGGCGGGCGGGTGGGTGGGTGGGTGGGTGGGTGGGTGGGTGGGTGGGTGGGTGGGTGGATGGATGGGTGGGTGGGTGGGTGGGTGGGTGGTGGGCGCTCCGGGGCGCGTAGGGTGTTGTAACACTCAACGCTGTCATTACAGCGCCATCCTCCGCCGGCGGAGCTGACGGCAGCGGCAAAAACCTCTCTCTGCCTTCGTTGCTTGCGCTCGCGCCGAACGCCCGCGGGCGCGCCAGGAAGAAGTGGGGGAGAGGGGGAGAGAAGCGTGGCATGGCGCTACCTCACCGGCCCTTGCCCCGAGCAATGACTGGGTTCGAACGCAAACGGGGCTCCTCGCTGCCGAACACCATGGACCGCCACAGGACAGATAACATCAAGTTCAAATGCCTGTGTTAGAACGCCAACGTGTGCACGCGCACTGCAATGTGAAAGATACGTTTATAAACAAAAATGATGTGGAGTACTGATCCAAACTGTGTCTACCATTTCTGAAAAAGATTTTTAACTTGTACCGCAAAGAAAAAAGACTGATGGAGATGATTTAAGCTCTGGACATTGCATTACTACTGCTGTACTTTTAAGTATACGAGAATGAGACCAACGTCAGCTGCAGAAAAATGTAAATAATTGTTGGGTAATTCCATTGATGACACAGAATTATTTGAAATATTTTGTTTTGTACGAGAGTAACATAATCTGTTTCTTGGAATGGGTCGGCGCAGAAAGGGAGGAAGGGAGAAGAGAGAGATGAAGGAAGGCGAGGAAAAATGCATTGTTGGCCTGTGGCCCAGGCAATGAATAGATTCAAGCTTGCACGAAGATTCTCGATAAGGAAATGTCCAAAACAGGCTTGAGAGGCTTGGAAACTAAAATCAAAGAAAGTGATGTTTTAAGCCTGACTACAGGTTCATAGCAGCTAATCTCTTATTGAAAGATACCGACATTCACTATGTGAAAGCAATTGTGGATAAAATTTATTAATTTAGCGAAATAGAAATCCAAAAATCAAACATTGCTTAAAACTGCTCTGTCTCACAAGATCATCAAAATCTAAAATCAAACAGTGGCGTTATTTTGCAGTATTTATGATGATCTAATTAAACATATATTAGGTTGTGGTAACCGCAGTAGGTCTTATGTCAAATCTATCGTAGTTTTCCGAACGAAAAACGTTCCTACCATCCCTCGTCTCTATAGTCGCTTTCACAAATGTAAAAGCTTGCTATTCGGTTTTCCATTACTCCCTCATATTACGACCTATTGCAACTGATGTAGTTTGCTTGACTAATCACAATAGTGTAATAAACACAAAAATATTATTTTTTTGACATACAATCTATTGCAGTTACCACGACGATATAATTATTTATCTGTACGTTAATGTTGAAGGCAAACTATGCTGATTATTTTAAATTCCACCGCAGTTTTATTAGATATTGTTCAATGTCTATTGTAGCTATTACGTTTTTAATTGTTGAGTTTCTTCTAGAGGAAATGCAAAAGATCTACTTAGGTGGGACGAAATGGGTAGGGATAAAGAGGGAAGAAGCAAAATTCATACTTCAATGGTCTTTACCAAGGGCTTTGATTGAGTCCGAACAAAAGCAGACCAGGTCATTGTAGAAAATCTTGTTTTAGAGGCAATTGAAATATTAGCATTATGTTCTAACTTTAGTTTTCTGAACGTATTAACAATCTCAAATATGCGCTATTCAGATTGTGATGGCAGCTGCACTTTTGGCAAAGCCTTCCAACGCAAGAATGTGTAGAAAGAGACTTCGTATTGGAAACGATCGCAGGAAATATATTCGTGTTTATGCCAGAAAAGCACTAAATTACTGAGTGATCTAATGGGTTGGAAAAATGAAAGTCCAACCGCAATTTTACTTAAAGATAAAAGTATTCACAAAAGTGTATTTGCTTTACCGACGTTTACATAACATCATGGATTAACATTGTCTAGAACTACAAATATTCTAAAATTACCTTATTTTTGCATCGACTAATAAAATGATCCCTTCAATGTATGATGAGTAGGGTGGGGAAAGGAAATGTTGGTGTTATATGCTGTCAGCCAGAGCTGCGCTTTTTGTAAGGAGGATGCAAATGATTACGCATTCTAAGTAAGCAAGTGTTGATATGTTCACTTGGAATGTATGAAAACCTAAAAAGTAACGTAAGTTACGTGGTGGCTTCCATACGTTTCTGGCCTCACTAACTTCTAGTTTTGATAAAAAGGAAAATAAACGTCACTTTTTAACTTAATCATCCTTTACTCCAACCCAGTTTTCACACCTATATATGAAGATTTCTAGGCACTACTCCGAAATTTTGTTTGCATAATGGTCAAGCACGCTTCTTCCATTTTACACTCGTCAGAAACGTTTTTCTTGGAAGGTTTTTCTTCAGCTTTGTTAAGTGGTAGACGTGACTAGTTTCCCAATCTGTTCTGTATTGTAAATGATGCAACTCCTTAAACCACAGTCATTCACTACCTTCTTTGCAATCTGGCTAGTAAGCACAGGTGCGTTGACAGAAAGAAGTTAAACACTATAAGGTTCACGCACCACATCCAACTCGAGTACCTCTCTACACAAAGCCAAGTGAGATATCGGTTGCAAACTAATAGCATTACAACAATTAAGATGAAACTACAATCTTTTCAGAAGTGATGAGTGATATCTTGTCGGGCCGGAATCTTATGGAACCCACTACAAAATGAAATGTTCTCCATATAAAATACAAAAATGGTATTCGCATCTTATTAGCCCAACAAACTGAAAGTGCTTTATGGTCAATGAGCGATAGAGCGTGTACATTTATTTATGACGCCATAAATTCAGCAATAATCAACATGAAAATGCAGCCAATTAAGCGAAGTCTTCAGAAAATACAAAGATACTCGTAAATTTAAAAACGCTATAAACTTACTTTCTAACAGCTACCGGATTACATGTCGTTAATAAAGCCTGTTCGAAATCGTTTCAGACATCTCATGGTCAGATCCACTTGTTTTTTGGTAAGGTGACCAATTTTTTTACAATTAAAAGGAGAACGACAAAAATTTCAGAAAAAAGTACAATGTAAATAAAAGAATCATTTTATTAATTCAAACAAAAATATATTAATAATGTTTACACCTCTTTTAATTGTTTATTTAAACGTGTATTTTTCTTTTGAATTTATCTTTTTTTGTCAAAATGTCTTTTATAAGAACATATTGGAAATTTCGGAGCAAGAAATACTCTTCATATTTGATTTCACGGATTGTGATGCAGCTACAGTGTCAACGTTCAATCTTGATTTCTC
Organism: Acheta domesticus; assembly: GCA_031308135.1. NCBI lineage: Eukaryota > Metazoa > Arthropoda > Insecta > Orthoptera > Gryllidae > Acheta > Acheta domesticus. The sequence continues at coordinate 62,464,498 of JAHLJT010000631.1, forward strand.
ACTTGATTAACTAGACTAACACATTAGTTTTAAAACGTCGAAAAGGAGGAAAAGTAGGAGGACACATTTCGAGGAAGGACAGAACCGACAAAAGGAGGACCGTCCTCCCTAAAGGAGGACGATTGGTCACCTTATATTTGGCTTCAATTTGACTGTACGCTTGCTCTGGCTGATTCGGAGGCCCCGAGCGGTCGGTAGGCCTGCCCGGGCGCAGGCGGCGTGCGGTCGTCGTCGGCATCGGGCGCAGACGCGGGTGGAGGAATGCAACAGCGGCGGCGGCGGCGGCGGCGGCGCCGGGATGAGAGGTGCCGTCGTTAGCTGCAGCCGCCGCCGACACCACCTCGGGACACGCCCCGGCCCCCGCCGACGTCGCCCGCAGCTGCCCACTCCGTTCTCCTGCCCCCTCGCCGCTATCGGCCTTGCTCTGCGACCGCCACCGCCTTCGCCCCGGCATTCGCCTCAGCAATCGGCCCAGACAACGCCCCCGCCCTCGCCGCCATCCCCGCTGCAGCTCCCGCCATCACTCTCACTATCGTCCACGCTATCGCTACCTCCATCGCCCCCACCATTGTTCCAACTTAGTTTTTTATTATTGAAGGTCGCATCAACTGCTAGGTCATTAGCGACCACTATTGGATTTAACGTTAGGGTATGAGGGTGAGACGATGTGGTGATGATGGGGGGGAAAGGACGAACACTTACAACCATGCCCGAGGCGGAACTCGTACCCGCGACCCCTTGGTCCGAGATCACTGCGGCATCTTGTCTTAGCGATCTCGGTCACTGGGCCGACTGTTCTCGCCTTTCTTCCCGCCATTGCTCAAGACATCACTTCCACCATAGCTCACGCCAACGTTCTCCCTATCGCCCCCGCCATTTCTCCCGCCATCGGCCACACCAACGCCCATGTCATCGTCTCCGTCATCTCTCCCGCCATCGCCGCTGTCATTGTCCACGCTATCGCACCCTTCACCATCGATCCGTCATTGCTCCCGCCATCACCCTCGCCATCGTCCACGCCATCGCCCATGTCATCGTCCCCGTCATCGCTCCCGCCTTCACCATTGCCATCGTCTTTGTCATCATCCACGCCCTTGCCCTCACAACCACCAGAACCGTCTTCTCTGCCATCGTATCACAGCGTGTTCATTACAAAACATTCCCGTCATCGCTGCCATTGTCAACAAATATAGGGATTATTAGAGAAATGATTAACATTATATGTATTGCTTTGATTGTCAGATATTGTAGTAAAAATTTATAAAGTAAAAACAATCCGACTATTTTGTCGCCCCGACACTCCTGGCTTTGCAATTTTGGCCACGAGGCTGACGTATTATTATTATTATTATTATTATTATTATTATTATTATTATTTTCCTCCGGAAAATTTAAAAAAATCATTCATATTTAATAATTCTGAATTATAGAATACTTAAAAATATGCGGGACTAAGAATTAATAAAACAATACAAATAGGGAGATGGCACATATAGTGAATGGACGTCAACATTTTAAAGTATTACAAATTTCAGAGTTTGAATTATGAAAATTCTATTGGCTTACTACGATTATATTTGAGTCATAATTTCTGCCGGCTTTTTATTGCTTTGTAGAATCTCATTGAAATGTTTCCACCTTCACGAAAGAAAAAAAACGTGGACTGCGATTTCTGAGAAAGAAAATTTGCTTTCACTGCTGTTTACATTTAATAAAAGCAACTTTTCAAATTCCCATTAGATGTCATCCAGAAACAATTAAAATAAAAAATAAAAATGTAGAGTTATAATACACGAATCTCCAGAGTGATTTTCATTTATCGTTACATTTCTTGAAAAAAAAAAACTTTACCTTTTTTTCTAAACAATATCTTCTAAGACAGGTTCAGAAATCATAAGCAATACACTCAAAAAGAAACGTCATCCATATGGATATATTTCATGTAATTTTCTTCCGTAAAGGCAGAGTCTGTTGTTTGCGAAGTTTATTGTTTGCCGAGAAAATGCACATCTGTGTTTACACAATCCTACGACGATACAATATGATATGCGTGTTTATTCAACAGTGAATGCTGGAAATTCCCCTCTACTTCAGGAGGATATTCAATACCTACAATTCAGGGAAGGCAAAGAGTGAACGTTCTTCTGATTTGAATGAGGAAAACACGTATTGATATAAACATAACGTCGATAACACAAAACAGGTGGTGTTTCTTTTAGGTGTAAACATTACTGCGCACTAAATTGCATTTATATCAAGCCGATATTTTTGTCATAGCTGTATCTTGAGTAGGTTCAGAGAAAAGGACAGTGACTCAGGTTATTACCTGATGACACCGTAGTGCCTTTTGACCGGGAGGTCCGAGCATTCGAGTACCGACGGAAACAGGATTTTCGACGCTAGATTGTCAGCTAGATCGAATTCAGCCACCATCTCAAGGAGAACTCTAGCGGCCGGCTACTCTGATCGGATTTTCTGTGTTTTTGTTTCTTCGATGAATACCAAACGAATGCCCGAGCAGAACCCTAACAAATAGGCCATGCTCTTTCTTTCCTCTTCTTTCTCCTAATCTCACCCCTTACTTACACACACCCTAATATGCACTACACTACCACACATGTCGGGGAAGAGTTGGGAGCTTAGAGCTTGTCTCGGCTGGGACGGCGCCCCGATCAGGGAGATACGTGGACGCGGAAAGCCCCGCAAGGCAACCTATGGATCACCGTCCCGGATCTCGCCATCCAGTGGGGGTAAAAACACAGCAACCTCTCGTGATAAAATATGCACTATACTTATGGGACTAATGAGTATTGATCCTGAAAACACTAAATAATCAGTCATTTAATAATATGAACCGTAAACACATACTCATCCTCATAAATTCGATATGAGGAGCTTTTTACGAACAAACAGTTTCATTTCATTTTCTCCGTCTGATATATTTCATTACATAATTTCCAGAAGTTTTTCATTATTATCAATTAAAAGTATTTGAAAAATGTAATTTTTCAATTAACTAATAAAAACTTCTATATACAATACATATTAATTCCGTAATTCACGATATGAAATCAAACTCAATGACCAGGGCAGCTGTGTGCTGGACTACGAGAATTGAAAAAGTGCATAGCAGACACTTCAGACAAAACACCCCAAAGAATAGGAGCACGTCACGAAAACAAACCGACCTGCCATGTCTCTGTGAAGGGTCGGAAATTAGTTTAGCCAGAGGGTGAGAGGACCCTAATGAATGTATTATAGCGCTGAATCATCGCCTCACTTTATATGGAAAACATCCGTTTTTGTACCTGAATAGAAGCCCTATCGGCTCGAAAAAAAAGGGCCACCTCTCAATTTATGCGAAGGGCGGAGTGCCGCTATTTTTGGCAGCAAATGTACCGTTTACCGGCCAACCCTTTCTGTCCAACCCTCCACCGGCGCGACTCCCCCATACTCAAAATCGCCTTTTTCAACGTTATCCACCCGCTATAGCGCACGCTATCTGGGAGGGGACGAATCCGTTTGAGTTTCACACGTATTTAGTGTCAATTACGCGACGGCTTTTTCGACGCAACCCCCAATTAATTAATTTCACTGTTAGTGAGTTTCATAAATATTTTATGCATGAAGCGCTGCGCATAATATGTCTCCCACATGAAAGTGAGAGTAACAAAGTGAAGCGGATGTCCGTTTCAGTCCTATGAGTTGCCAAAAGTACATCGCTATTGGCGTAATTTTGCGGTTCTTTTCTGGAAATTATGTGCTTGAAACGGAAAACGTCAAAAAGCCCACAAACAGATATGGTTTGCAAGACTGAGTTGATATGTGTCTGGTGGTCTGCCAAATGAGTAGTGATTTTTCGGAAAAATATTTGTCACATTAGAGAAAAAAATAGATAGTAGGCAACATCAATATTGAAATGTTATCCATTTGAAAGTATGATTCAGTATTTTAAATGACTTGGTTTTGCTGGTTAATGTGTACCCTAGGATTTTCATGCATCGTGAAATAAGGAAACGAACGCCTAGATTTATTGCGCGTATTTGTTAACGACGAACCACGAAGATGAATACGCTGGAGCGACAGAGTTAGCTCAGAGCCACTGTCGCCGTTGTGTTGTCAAGTCTGACCGAGAGGTTCTAGGATTTGAGTCGATGGTGTCGAATCCTAGAACCTCTCTATCAGAGACTTGTCGACGGTGTCGACAGGGCTCGATCGAAATCAGCCGTTGTCTGGAGAAGAATTATAACGGATAGCTAATTCTCTGTAGTTGTGATTTCCCCGGTCAATACCAGGCAAATGCTGGAGTAGAACCATAAGCAACGGGCCAGGATCGTAGGCGATCATTCCTTCTTCTTCCTTGACCTATCATCTCTCCTTACATACTTATATGTGTATACGACACATGTAGTCGAGAGCTTGTAGCTAGATCCGGTCGGTGCAATAACTCTCTCGGGAGACAACGGACCTCACAATCAAGCCAGTGAGGGTCACAGTCACCTCCCAGGATAATTACATTCATTAAACTAACGGGACTAATGACTATAGCAGTTGATCTGCCAAGAATCATCAATCAATGAATGATTATGATGAGTGACACACTCATTACGGAGCCTAGGTGAGGGAGAGACTTTCCTCCCTTACCACCTCCCCTTCTCAGGTAGGTGATCAGGATGGTGGTTTGCCGCTGTCTTCTATTATAAGTTAGGTAGGGGTGATAATGAGGGATGAATTATAGTGAGAACTTCTTCTTCTTCTTAGCCGTTTGGTTGACCCTTATGTGGGTCTTACGGCGCCTAACTTCTTCTTCCACTCTTCTCTGTTGTTCCAAGTCCCAGGAGGTATCTGCCAAACAGCCAATGTCTTCTCTACGTTGTCTCTCCAACCAGGTCGCGGGCGGGCTCTTTTCCTTCTTTCTTGCGGTTGCCAATCCAAAAGCTTCTTCGGAAGTCTATTGCTCCGCATTCTCTGCACGTGTCCAAACCATAACAGTTGTTTCCTTTCAATTTCGTGCAGTATATCCTGCTTCAAACCCATGACCTCTTTAATTCTTTCATTTCGTATTTTCTCTCTTCTTGAAATGCCAGCTGATCTTCTAAGAAAGTCCATTTCCATTACCCTCAACTTTGTTCTCATTTGTTCCGAGAGTTGCCATACTTCAGCACCATACAGTACAATACTTTGGATTATTACTCTACATATCATGAGTTTTGTTTTTTTACTTATGTTCTTGTCCCATGGGATAGAATTCAGGGAACCGATCAGTTTTCTGTCTTGTTTAATCCATTCCAAAACTTCTGTCTCATAAAGTCCCTGCTTCCCAATTTTTACCCCTAAATATTTAATTACTTCAGTTTTCTTAATTTTGTTTCCTGTGCCCATAGTTATGTATTCATTATTAGTATTTAATATTTAATGCCCAGTACATTAGTACATTTAATGCCCAGTACATAGTGAGAACTTTGTAATTATGAATGAAATGATAGATTAACCGATAGATATATGATGGAGTAAGAATATAACCAGACCAAGTCATGGTGAAATCACTCATATCTTACACGATACTCGTCCTGATTGTTTTCTACTTGTGCTCTAAACTTCAGCTCCATTAAGGCAGAATGATGCATTTTATACATCTATTACCTTACTGATGATGTTCCACTTATCAGAGAAGAGTTGTACTATTAAAACTTTCAGAACCTAAACTTTATTCACTGTTTAGAACGAATCTTTGAAAGAATGCTAATCCCTCTCTCAATATTTTATTTGTCAGTCAAATTTGAATATTTCAACTAGAATGTCTATCATCAAATCAATAAATCCTGAATTCTGAATATTGTGTTATTAAATAAATACTTTAAGGAAGAACTTTCAGGGAGATGAAGCAAAATAATTGTAGAAGTGAAAACAAGACAGCTTTGACAGAATTTTCAGTATTTGTTTTACAGCTAATGTCGAAGGTGGAATTAATTTAACTCTACAAGAAAAAGTTTAGTACGTTCGGCAAGTAGAATAGTGGCGACGTATGCTAGCCACGGAATGCATAGCAGCACAATTGGAATATACATAACACATTACTGGCTTACAGAAACTTTTAGAATGAAATAATGAGCGAGACAATATGATTTTGTTGGACAGAATTGGTTTAAATCTAAAAAATCAAATACCACTAAGACTTTGAATTAAAACGATTACGAGAGTATTACTTAAGTAATCAATACTCTCGTCAGAAATTCGAAGTCACATTTAATCCATAAAGATGAAGAAATGGAACATTAAAGGTGAATATTTTCATGGATATAGATCCGCATATAAATAACATATGAAATATACGACTGAACAACTATTGGCAACAAAATAATATTGCTCACCCACAAAAACTTATTTCACGTGATCTATCGCATTTTTTCCCCAAAACAGAATTCCTCTCCCTTTCTCCCGACCCAAACACGCACAGAGAAACACCCCCTGCATTTGAAACGCACCTTTTCCGAAGAACCACAAAGGGCACGCCAATGGGGAGTAGATTACATCGCACCTAATTACCGCCACCCCAAACTTTTTTCCCTAACGCCATCCCATCACGGGTCGCATCAACCACCGAAGAAGAAAAACAAAAGCCGACTGTTCCTGCGCGGAAGAACGCTATCATCATTTTCACAGCAGCTCTGCTCATCTCGCCAGCCACACGCCGACAGCAGGGCGTCCGGGCCTCCTCGAGGTGTCGCAGGTGTGAACGTCACGCCGACAGATGGTGCGACTCGAGCGCAGCTGCGCGGCGGGCAGAAGAAGTAGCGGCGGCCGCGATGCGACGCTACGCGACCAGCGGCGACAAAACAGCGCCCGCGAACAGCGCGCCGAACGGACGCTGTGGCAGTGGAGAAGGGAGATGTTTGATGAAGGATGGGATTGTAGATGTAGTTGGATGTCGTGTAGAAAAGGATGTCGACTGGAGAAAATGAATACACATTCCCAACATATGCAACTTTTAATGATGATTGATTGATTGCTAGTGATTTCGGACGCGTCCACTGCTAATGTCATTAGTCCCGTAAGTTTAGTGCATTTTCCCACGGGAGGTGGTGACGAAAATCCCTCGCTGGATGACGAGTTCCGGCGCCCACCTACCGTCGACTATCGGGCATTTCCCCAAACTAATTTATAAAGCACCGCCCCTCCCCAACCGGGACTAGCTCTAACATTCCGGCCGGTGTCCCGCCACGAATGGTTTTGTAGTGCATGCTAGTGTATGTTAGGGATGAGGAGAAGGCAAGGAAGAGGAAGGGAATATCGCGCGAGGTCCGTGGCCCTTTGGTTGAGGTACTGCCCCGGCATTCACCTGTTGTTGATCGGAGAAACAACGGAAAACTAAGAATCCGAGCAGCTGGCCGATATAATTCTCCTTTAGACAGCGACTGACTTCGAGGTAGCTGATGAGCTAGTGTCGGAAATTCTGCCACCTTCGGCACTCGAACCTAGGTCCTCCCGGTCAGAGGAACTGCAGTGATGTCAGTGGATGTGACAAAGAATAAAGAGTTTATTTAATTTTTTATTTCACATTTCATTATTCGTTATGTGACCTTATTCTCATTAGTCTCTTATTTTTCTTCTTTACTTCCGCTTTACCATTATGTCTTCTATTTATCTCTCTTTGCTTTTATTCCATCTCTTTCTAATCTTTTCTTACCTCCTATTTCTCATTCTTCTCTATTTTTCTCCTTCCTCCTTCGTTTTTCACCCTCCGGGCTTGCCACCTTGAACTCTCGCTTTTTTACTTTATAATGAATGTGGATGTGATGATAATAATAATAATAATAATAATAATAGATATGATGATGTTGATGATGAAAATAGTTCTGGCGTTGATGGGTGAATGTACAATGCCGGAACAACGTTGGGTACCCCTCGTGAAATCCTACCATCAACTCCTCTTGGACCTGTCGGAGTTCGAACTGCTATTCCAGCAATGGAAGGCGAGAACAATGATCCACCACAGGCCACATCACTCTATTCAATTACTTTTTTCTTCAATACTGAATCTGCGAGAGGAGTAACAAAAAATCCCACACAACGTTGAATCCGTGGTTCCAGTCGCGCCGAAGCTGCGGCGATGTGGAGGGTGTAGGAAGGAGGTGTTGTGCAGGGGAAGCTGTCGCGGTAGCTGATGTTATGTAATGGCCGTTCACGAGAAGTGTCAGCGCGCAGTGACGATCAGGGAACTCCGTGAAAATTTGCTTCCATTCCGTCTGGTTTGCAACAAACCCAACAAGTAGTGACCGAATAAGGATTGGATAACTGGTGCTCAAAAATGGCCATAGTCCGCGTGTTGGCCATCACTCAATTGTTGGTAATACATTTTTGAAATTTTTTCACGAAAACTTTGCATGACTTTGCATCTTTATGCTATTTAATCTCTCAGGTCATCACTTAGAATTGCCGCTCACGTTTGATCGTCGTCTGAACTTTGGCGACTATATGAGTGTTATATGAACTGAAGTGATTCATTTCATATTTTGATGTATTTGTATACAACGAATTAAAACTTTCGTTTTCACATGCTATTATAACATAAAAGAGGTATAATTTTATGTATTAAATGCTACGTACTTTGATTTCATACTTATATCTAAATAAAAACTATGATTAAAGTATAAACTATAAAGTAAAGTAAACACTAACGGGTCTGATGGAATGATCTTTGCTGCCAATTCAACCAGATTACACAAATCATTCATTGAATAATAATTCCATTAATGTATATTTTTTTCATATGCCAAGTCTGTCTAATTATTGGATTATTTTGAAAATGCCAATTGCAACTGTGACAAAAAAAACGAAAACTGGCACAACAAACTGTTTATAAATGTTTTCAGTTAATAAATAGCCGGTTAGGGCTGTCACAATCTCATTGCTTGTACCACCACACGATCGATATAATATTATTCAAGGCATCGCCTTCGCCATCCTCCTTTGATCTTTAGATTGTTGCCGGTATTGTCCCTAGGAAGAGGACTTTTATGCTCTAAATATTCTTGAAATATGCTTTTATAAATATGCATTTACGACCTAAAAGTTCTTAAAAATGCATTTAAATATGCAATTAAAATTAACAATATTTCATTTCCTCTACAAACCTTTCTTGATAAAATTCAGGAGAAGCATCCTTGAAATAAAATATATTTTTGTGAAAACATAATATAATGTACCCTACGACGCGAGAGAAATAATTGAAGTAAATATTCACCTTAGTGAATTACATTGTATTTGTTCTGAGTGGTTTGAAAAATACGTTGTAAAGAATTATCCTACGTTTGCACTAGTATTTTATCTTCTATAAAAAAACGCAAACTGAGACAAGCTATTTCGAATCAATGAACGCTCACAAATGAATAGATTTTATGAAAAGATGAAACGTTTTATAGATAATTCTCTATTTTAACGAAATATGCAAGCTATGCGCCTGTAATTACGGGAATATGCAAAAACAGGAAAAATCAGCCAAATCACACCAACATTTAATCTATATATCATCATATCGTAAACAAATGTCAAGAAATTTTACTTAGCTATGCACCAAAGCAACGGACAAAATACGCAAAATCATAGAAATCCACTCCCTAGTCATCACAGCATTTGCCATTCAGAGGCGTCGATACAGTCGTTCTTCTTGGACCAGCCAGCGCGAGGCATCTGTCGAGTGTACGCTGCGCCACGCAACCACACGCGCAACGCGTCTGGCGGCGAACCTCCAGCGCCAACGGGCAGGGAGCGAGGGCGCCGGTCGTGGGGAGCGCGGCAGCTGATGTAATTTTATGTCCATTGGCGAGAGATGAGAACGAGCGCGCGTACGCGGAAAAACAGCGGCAACGCGCGTGCAGGGCAAAGTAAATACGATGACCTGGGCGCGGGGGCGGGCAGTCGCCGCCTCCGCCACCACCCTCGCGCGCCGACGCCCCCGCCGCAGCGCGCAAAAACTGCGAGGTCGCCACGCCGCGCCGTCCGCAGGCCGGCTGCCGCTGCCACCACCGCCTCCGCCGTCCCCACCTCGCCCCCGCCCTCGCCTCCCGCCCTCGGTTGACACCGCGTGGCGGTTCGGCGCGACGCGACGCAAGTAACAACGGGCGCACTGGGACCACGAGGTTTTGAAAGTCGTGATTCTTTGGGCTTTTATCTGAAAGTTTTTTTCTTTGTTATTTAAGGTCGCATTAACTACTTGGTCATAAGCTTAATTGATTGATTGTTCGTGATTCCCGCTGCCTCAACTACAGAGGTCATTAGTCACGTAAGTGTAGTGCGGTTTTTTTCATCGGGAGGTGATGGTGATCTTTCCCGGTGAGATGACGAGATCCGGCGCCGGCGCCGACACATGTTAGTGTGTGTGTGTGTGTGTAAGGGGTGAGGATAGGATAAGGAAGAGGAAACAAAGATCGCTTGGTCCGTGGCCCGTTTGTTAGGATACTGATCCGGCATTCGCCTGGTGTTGATCGGAGAAACCACGGAAAATCAGAGCAGCCGGCCGCTAGAATTCTCCTCCAGACAGCGACTGGTCATTAACGTTGGATGTAACGTTGTGGCATGAGGATGAAACGATATGGTGATGATAGGGGGTGAAAGGACGAACACATACAACCATGCCTGAGGCGGGACTCGAACCCGCGACCCCACGGTCAAAGATCACTAAGGCACTACTGCTTTAGGGATGTTGACCACGGGGCCGACTATTTAAAAGTTGGTCTATGCTAGTTTTGCCTGACTGCGGGAAGCATTGCGGGCAAACAAATACGTCACGTATTGCTTTTAAGTAAGTACAGCTTTTAAATTTTGTTAAAGAACCATTAAGTTAAACTTTTTTGAGTAATATTTTTCTTCCTTTTTTATATTAATGAAGGTATTATAAAATTTATCATTAAATATTAGTATACACAAGATTTTGCGTAAATATTTTCTTAAAGGTACTAACGAACAGAATGAAACAGAATAAGTTCAATGCATGTGATAGTCCCCAGTGTAACTAGAGTTTCGTAGTACTAGTACTTTCGTACTTCTACTTGTAACTAGAGCTACTATTTGTTTCGATCTTTTAATTTTCTTAAAGCTACTATGTTTCTTACAGCTACCAGAACTTTTTTTATTCATATACGTTGTCTTATAGTATGTTTTACTATAATTTCTTGTAGCTACTATTAATTTCGATTTATATTGTGTTGATGATTTTGATGATTTACTATAGTGATTTTAAAAATATCAACCTACTCTAACCCTGCTAAAGCAGGAGGCCTTTGCCCTCTATGGGATGTTATTGGCTAATAACTGACACCGCGAGACGGTGTGGCGTGACGTGATACGAAACAAGGGACTCTGAAGCTCACTGAGTCTACGAGACTTTGAAAGCTGTTATTCTTTTGGCTTTTATATCAAAGGTGGATCTATGCTAGTTTTGCCTGACTGCAGGAAGCGTAGTCAGAGGTAATTATTTTATGTGAGATATTTGTTTGCACTCGTTTATTTGTCTGATTACTCAGCTTATTTCTCGACTCTAATTACGCCATATTTTTAATAAAATGTAATAACTAATTTATCATAATTTTATCCATTATACTTTACAAATTATTTAATTATTAGTATTTATTATTAGTAGCATTATTTCATTAATTGTAAAGTGTATAACATCAATAGTAATTTTTCACTCAGGTACCCTTTTCCCTTTTTGAATAATCACTGAACAAAATGTTTAAAACATATTTTATTTTTCTCTTATTATAAAATACGAGGTTTCGCATAATAGTTTGACGCGTACAATTTTTTACGTACTGCGCCCGAGCACGAAAAAATCAGACAACTGTGTGTTTGAAGTTTATTTTTATTTCGGGTCTGCATAGTAGACATTTTTAACCTTTATGATAATATTTTTAGAAAGTTAAAAGCAACGGCAACGCCACATTTAACTAATGAATTTATATTAGCTTCGCTTGAGAGAGTGAAGAGATAAGAGTAGTAGATAAGTAGACGTTGAGTTAGGAACATGAGTGAAAATTTTTAACTGTGAATGTTCTTTGCTTCCACTGTTAGATGGTGTAATAGAGGGGTAGAATTTGAAGCATTCTTTGTTCTGCGTATTGAGAAAATTGTAAATATACTCGTACTGTGACAAGAGTTGATTATGTTGCGGAGTATTAATGACTAATAATCCTACTCATGGAGAACATGAAAATTAAAATATCACACATTATGCAAATATTTCGCAATGATAGACATATCTACATACACTATCGCAGCCGTTGTTCGTCTTTCTCACAAGTATATTGTTCCACCAGTCAAACGTAAGTTACAGTATATAATTATTTAATTAATCGCTTTATGGACTCTAGCGTAAACAAAAAAATCGCGCTACCGAGAAAATCATGGTCGATTTTGTGAGTATCCTTAGCTCTCCTAGCATATTTCCCTCTGTTGAAACAATTTTAACGCGAGATATCTTCTTGAATGAGTGGTATCTAGTAATATGTGCTCGTTCTATCCATTGACAAAATGCCTTGTACGTACTGTTTTTCGATAACGGCGTAATGGCTTTGTTTCATCTAAATTGACGTGGTTTGAAAATGAGATTTCAAAGGGAATAATCACGGATTCTCGGAGTTAATGGTCTAAAATACAATATATGTTGGTACTAATTGGAATGTACAGGAATAAACAAAATCAAATAAAATTCCAATTAGTTTTCCATTACAATTCAGACATGACTTATTTACGACCATTTTGTCCTTGAAAAAAAAGCAAAACATTGTCAATACAGCACATTAAAATTTTAATGTCATTTCTAGCTATGCCCTCTTTTTATGTCATATTCAATTAAATGACGTTGTGAATTTTCGTATGCTAGTTGCATGATGATTGAACATCACATCATATCAAAAGGAATGCGCATAACTTTATCATTGATCAAATATCACCAATTCCGTCATAAATGTAATGCACTAATTATCGACGTTACTGCATATTAATGGCAAATTATCTTCAGTTCAGGATTCACTGAAGAATTTTGTGTTTGTATCCCCATTTTTATTAGTCATTTTGCGCATTAATGATAATTTGCAAATACCGTACATGAGCTGCCAATCATAGGATATCTGATTACGTTTTGTGAAGATACGGGGGACACTGAATGTTTGTTGAATGTTTAAAAGATTGTTTAAAATCGAAGGAAACAAAATTTAAACTGTTCAATAAGATCAGTATAATGTAATATGAGGGGATCTCGTACAAATCGTCATTTGTTTCAAATATCATCTCAATATTTGAATTTGTGTAGGCAGTTTAACCAAACTTAGGAACCAAAATCTTCCCTTCAAAATCTCATATGTTATATGTATTTAATTCGGGAAACGGTTCGAAAATATTTACGGAAAAAAGGATAGAAACGTTTTAGACTCCATTTGTTCTGCGGAAACAAGAAAACACTTTCAAAAAATAAAAAAAATATTTAAGATTTAGTATTCACACTAGTAAGCTCCAAGCATATATTTCATCTAAAGTGACAAGTCAAATATAAAGTTACAAATGCACTATGATCAGTGCATGTAAAATTCAACACTGTCGTTAATTTAATTACGTACTTTAATGTTATGATACAGGTTATTTAAAACCTATTGCCCCGTCTCGCATCAAATCCAAATCATTTTCTAAATATGAAAATAGCAATCTGTTCATGGCAATGTGTAAAATTGAAACATCGTACTCAAGCCTAATCTTTCCGGCAGAGAATACTAACCAGCCTCCCATTTTAGAAAATATGGTACTATTATTTTCTGAAATTTCCGCGCTCGTACGTATTCTCACAGATTTAGCAAGCAGACGTTATCAAGCATCGACGAACTTTATAGCGCTCCCATGAGGACGTGAAATTTTGCAAGTTGGAGATACACATCTGAATATAATTCTGTACGCTGCTCGCTCTACGAAATGTAATGCACATCAGTTGCAGCTGTTTTTGTGGCACTGGAGGTCCTTTCTCGCCCTTGTGCACTGTATGCCTCGTGCTCTTTCTCCTATTCGCGCCCTGCATGCCGTCACTGTCTCGTGTAATACACAAACGAAGCACGTGCAATATGTACCGTGGGTATTTGCGTAGCGATATGTCACGTGGGTATAAGGTAGAGCGTAGTGATAGTCATCTAGAACTAAGAAAAAAATGGAAATTAAAGTTGCAATGATCCTTCGGTTTATTCAAGGGATACAAACAGGGAATTCATCTTAAAACATTGAAAATAAAGACCAACGTATTATACACATTTCACTACTTTGTAAAATTATCTGAATCTGAAAAATATAAAATTAAAGAAAAAAACATGTTGAAGAGGAAACTGAAAGAGTGAAATTAAATTGATACTGAGATACAAGCACTTCAGCTGCGCCCGCACGAGCTTCTTGCCCGTCTGGGAAACCCCGCTCTCCTACGGGCAGAGAGAACTCCCCCTGACTCCATTCTCTTTTCCCCTCCACGGGTGTACCCGCGCAAGATGAAGCGGCATGAGGTGTAGAATAGTGTCTATATACGAAAATAGTATGTTTGATAGATTTCTTCTACAAAACAACTGAGATTTGAATTATGATTATATTCTTGCACTCTCCAGTAAACACGATTACAATATAAGAATACTTCTCATTCAAAATTATTAATTGATTAATCTTAATTGATAAATTAAAGTAAGGCTGATGTATTTAATTTTAGCGAATTATTTATGTCCTAAAGTAGAGGAAATGGCAACTAATATAGCTAAATTCGAGTCAATAACTGCACCAGATATCCAGAGACATCGCCACTCCGGAGAAATTTGCACAATCTCAACTTTTAAATTTCGCGCCAGCTGCTTTGGACACTGTGTTCACGAACTCTAGTTCGTTACCTTCCTCACGACCTTTACATGCCTACTGTAAAGGATTTTGTGAATACTAGTAGAGGATTCAGTGAAACTCTTGTCTTATCTTCTTTATACAAAACGCGCTAAGGAAAATCCATACTTTGATATCATTTATAAAACAAAATCATCGCCACAAAACCCTGTAAGTGTACTACTACTGGAAACTACTTTTGTACTACTCCACAGGCCTCTATCAAAAATATTTACGAGAAAAAATTTAGAAGTTCGCAGTTTATAGAAAGCCCGTATGCAACTCTCAGCACACTTTAAGTCATGTCATGTTTCCTGCCATCGTGCGTAAATCGCGTAACATTGGCCAGGGTTTAATTTTCGTTGATTTTTCTGAATTTTTGCAAAGTTGAAAATTTAGCATTTTTTGGCCTTTCCCACAACTATAATATTGAACATTGCTATTTTTCCATAACAAAATCTGTTGTTCAAAGGGAGATCTTGAAGTAAGGTGATTTCAATTTCAAGAAAAGAACAATATTTTTCACTTAATTTTGCGTGAAACATAAGCATCTCAACAACTTCCCAGGACCGTATTTCTATAAAAAAATTCGACAATTTTACCCCAAAATTACAATACTTTCTTTTCACACTTACGTACTTTTGCAGGCGAGATAGCAAAAATATAAGAAGTAGTAGTGGAATATTTAGTGACAGTAAGAGGAGGAAACGTTTCATAATGCGTGCATTCCCAATGGTTTTTCACTTTTTTGTTCTTTTATTTATTGTCCTTTAGATTATTTATTTCCTTACGTCACCTATTTCTTTGGAAATATAGTTATATATGATTTTATTATCTTATCTTAATCCACTGTTACAATACGTTGTACCTCTTTATTCTCTCATCATCTGCGATAACTCAATGATATCTTTGGCGTTATCTTTGCGAAGTCGCTGAGAGGGAAGTCGTGAGGATCGTGTCCCGACTATGGCGCATTTTCGACATTGTCTACGTAGTTGAGTGGAATTAACACACAGTCTGGGGGAGAATGTTAATGGGCAGTTTCTTTTCAATAGTTTCCCGTGGTTTCTACGATCAATCCAACGCGAGTACTGAAGCAGTAGCGACGCAGGAGCAAAGGGAATGACGAAAGTAAGTACTGTCAAGCAGAGACACGGTGGTGGAGTCTACGAGGGGAGGAATAGAGGCGGTTAACTTGAAGTTAAGAGTAGTGATGGTGCGCGGTGATAGTGTCGGGGTAGAAACAGCAGTACGATGTACGAAGCGATGTGGTGAAAGGGGTGGCGGGGAAAACCGCGCATTTGGCGAAGGCAATGACGTGAGAAGGCACGAGCGACGAGCAGCGAAACTGATGGCGACGGAGCAGTGGTGGTGGGACGTGTGACAGTAGCGTAGGGCCAGGGATGACTAAGCTGTTGTTGGTTGGACTATTGGCGGTTGGGCTAGTGAGGGTGGGGTTGGTGGTGGTTGGGATAGTGGCTTTGGGATGGTGGCGGTTGGGCCGGTGGCGGGGTTAGGCAGTTGGGTGGGGGGAGTTGGGGTGGGGGCAGTTGGGGTGGGGGCAGTTGAGGTGGTGGCAGTTGGGGTGGGGGCAGTTGGGGTGGGGGCAGTTGGGGTGGGGGCAATTGGAGTGGGGGCAGTTGGGGTGGTGGCAGTCGGGGTGGTGGCAGTTGGGGTGGTGACAGTTGGGTGGTGGCAGTTGGGGTGGTGGCAGTTGGGGTGGTGGCAGTTGGGGTGGTGGGATTTGGGCTGGTGGCAGTTCGGGTGGTGGCAATTGACTGGAAGCGGTTGGGTTAGTGGTAGTTGGAGTGGTGGCAGTTGGGTTGGTGGGAGCTGGGTTGGTAGCGGTTGGTCAGGGGGAGCTGGGCTGGAGGCAGTTCGACTGATGACGCCAGGACGATTGAAGAGAGTCCATGGTGGCGGGGCCGACGGTGGCCAGGCCAATGGTAACAGGGCCAATGGCGGGTGGCGGCGGCGTGGTGATGGCGTGGCAATGACGTTGGGGCCGATAGCAGTGAGGCCGGTGGTTTCGGGGCGGAGCAGGGGTGTCGGGGCGGGTGGCGGCGTGACCGGTGGGGGCGTGGCAGTGGCGCGGACCGCTTGCGGTGGGGGCAGCTGCGGTGGCGGCAGCGGCGGCCATCCGCTCGAGTCCCAGTGCGGGCGCCCGAGGATGCACAATTTATCTGCGGCTTCCTGTTACCGTGTTGATTAAACGCCCGGTGCCAGCGATACAGAAAAAAGGCCCGAGCGACAAAGAGGGAGAGACACATACAAGTGAGGAAAGAGGATGAGACGGCCTGAGAGGGACAGAGGGAGAAATAGAGAGTGAGAGAGAAGAACAGTGCGGAGCGCGTCTGCTCGACAGGATCCCGATAAATCACCAAGTTCGTCTTCCGCACTGCCCCGCCCCCACCGCTCGCGCCGTTCCCGTCATGCCATCCCATCCCGTCCCTCCCCCCCCCCCTCGCTCGCTGTTCCGATGTTTCGACGCTCTCGAGGCCTCACCGCCCACTCCGCTTTGGCGCTTACAAGTGCTACTACGCCAGGCCGCATGAACGCTGCATCCTCCGCTACCGTTCTCTCGCTGTCCACCGTTCTGCAGTCAACCAACCTAGTATCCCAGTTGTACACAGTTATTGTGACCCACATTTCCAAACCAGTCCTGATGGCAACACAGGCTCTGAAACATCTATCGTTCTCCCTTTACGTCGTCGAAGTGCTTCTATTCTTCCTTCACTTTCAAAATTTCTCGGTGTATCTTCCTCTATCGCTCTGTATCTGATTTTATTTTGCCTTAAATATATATCTTCTTTACCCTAAATTCGTGTATCCCGAGTCGCTTGTTTCAAACCCCACCACTTTCGATGCTTATAACCCGTAAGAACGTACGAGCACGTTTCGTCTCATCACCATTTTTTTTTTCGAATCCCGGGCCTTCAGTCTCTGTCTCTACCCCTGATATTGCCCATTGATTTATAATCCTGTCATCGTTTTCTGCATTATTTTTGTTTCCTTATAATTCTTTCGTTTTCAATTTTCTGTCTTACTTGTATTCATCAACCATCCCCGTCGTTATCGTCATTTTTTGATAATCGCAACCTTAGAGAAAATACATGTTTCCTCTTTCTGTAACATTGCCACCCTACTGATTATACGAATGTCACCTCACTATAGTGCTATTCGCATTGTCTTCCCGTCCTTCCCTGTGATCAGTGTTTACACCACCGCCAGGACCTCTCTCGATTTCTTTTCCACACACTATCATTCAGGCCACGCTACCGCCACGACAACTTCCGTGTCCGGCATCCACTCTCTGATTTGCCCCTTGTTTCCGCTCCGTTACCCTCGCTCTCTCCTCCGCCTGTGTCACGTTGCGCGTCTCGTCCTCCTCCTCCTCTCCTTCCGAACCCGTTCTAGCTCTCGCTTCCGCCTCCTCTGCCTGATCCCGCCCTCACTTCCACCTCCATTCCTTCTCTCTCCTCTGGATCCGAACTCCTCTTGCCCTCACTCATGCTTTTGCACTCGCCGTCTCATTCGTCCTCACATTCGCCCTCGCCACCTCGCCTATCCTCACCATCTTCGCCCAGCTTCGCCCATATTCGCCCACCCTCCCCCATCCTCCCTCATCCTCATCCTTCTTCGCCCATCCTCGCCCATCTTCGCCCACCTTCGCCCATATTCGCCCATATTCGTCCATCTTCACCCATCTTCGCCCACCCTACCCCATCCTCCCTCATCCTCATCCATCTTCACTCATCCCCGCCTTCGCCAATACGTGCGTCTCTTCCCATTCCGACCCCACCTCGTCTCGTCCTCCCTCCACCGCCACCCTCTCCTCCTTTCACCTCGTCGCTGCCCGCTGCGGTTTGGGTGCTTGTTAGGGTCGGTCGCCGCTCCGACCCGCGCCGCGCCGCGCCGCCAAGTGCTAACTCGTTTCGGCACTTTCGGCGGCCGACCGCGCGTTCACGACCCAACTCCCGCCGCGAGGAATCTCCCGAAGTAAATAACGCGCGTTTTATGTACTCGCCGCGAGAGGACAACTGGGCCGATGAACTCCGGGAATAGAAGTGGAGGTAGTGGATTGTGTGGCGAAGGGCGGGAACAAATGAGGCAGCGGTCATCGTGCTGATGAGAGTACCCTGCGGAACGTCGGAGGAGCGAGGACTGCAAGGAAAACGAAAGGGGCGTCGTGTATAGTAAAAGCTTACGCTCTGAGGCCTACGTACTTCGATGGTACCGAAAAACTATCATTTCACCTGAAACTCACCGCCTTAACTTCACTGAAGGTAGCTTCCTTCGCTAATTGTGAGGACTTGTAAACTCGCCAGTTCTAGGAGATTCTAAAGCAATAAACTTGAAACGCGCATATTGTAGTCGTTTTTCATTTATGACAAATTAGTGATGCGGGGCAATTGTAACCTGATTGTGCGGTGTATAAACTAAAATTGCAACGATACAGACGTATGGCACAAACATGGTACATGACTCTGTCACGTATGAAAACAAACTCATTAGATACATAAATCTCTATTTATTCTCTGTACATCTTTATTGCTCTGTACATTACATACTCATTGTTTCTTTATTTATTCATTCAATCATATCCATGTAATACAGGTTCTTGTCAGCTGATTTTCTCCCCTTTAAATCTCAACTCCCTTTTCTGCTTTCTCCGTTCAACGAAACGCATCATTCTCAAAGAAAAAGTGGACGGTACAGTATACTGAAATTATATGGACATCAATAAAATACATTTATTTTTACTCTAAAACACTATTTTAAAGGAAAATACTAAACTACAAATGAAATTGACTATAAAATACGAACTTACTATTTTTTACTATTCAAAATATATTTATAACAGCTAATCTATAGAATAATGTTTAGCTTTACATTAGTTTTCTGTACTTGGATTAATAGGGTTAAGTTTGAATATAAAGTTAATTTGTTAGCAGCAACGACCATGCCTAGCTAGTCTAGCAGAAAATTAAATCAAAATAATTTATTGGAGCTTCCACCATGTGTCAATGTCACTGGAACAAAATTTAACACCACAACTTCAGTAAATTATGGTTCTCATTTAAGTACCCATGGTCTGGTTGCGATGACCACAGATCTAGAGTACTGTAGATTACATAATTACAACGATGTCCTCTCATATTTCATTCTGAAGGAAACATGTAAACTCGTACATATTAATTTACCCAAATTGTATCGTTTTGCATACAAATAATTGTACTGTTGACAACTTTGCGGTTAGTTTCGCTCAGATTTTAGGATTACGTCTGCGTCAATTACTAATAATCCTCTTAAATATTCCTCTTCATACCAGAACAACTGGGTCATGAATTTTGAGATTCGGAAATTATTTTTCGTGTTATCACATTCATGTTACGACTTTGCTTTGCAATTCTTTTTTCTATTCTAAATTCTCTCATTTTCTTTGAAAAAAGAGTAGAAGGGTTTAGATGGCGTCGCAACTGCATTTTAATTTAGAATATTTTGGCAATGTGACAATGTAATAAAAATAACAAAAAATAAACATTTTGTGAAAAAATTACTTAAAAATAAAATTAAGAACAAATTACCTTCCATTGTGGGGATATTGAGTAAAGTTTGTGAATACAAAACCTCGTTAGCTAATGCACGGTGTCTATCCTTAGGGACTTCTTAAGGCAAACCGTCCGAGAGCCAGCATTACCGTTGACTTTGCAATCACTCTGACCGGGAGGTCCTACGATTCGAGCTCCGACGCTGTGGGATTTTCGAAACTATTGCTACAGATGTAGCTAGCTGGAGGAAAATTCTAGATGCCAGCTGCTCTATTCGGTAGTTTTCATGGTTTCTCCTATCAATACCAGGCGTGTGCTGGGGAAATACTCTAACAAACGGGCCATGGACTGCGCACAATATTTCCTTCCTCTTCCTTACTCTATACGCTCACCCTACTTACATACACACATACTAATGCACTACACAACTATGCATGTTGGGAGACCAGTCGGGAGCTTAGATCTTATTCAGGTCGGGGCGATTCGCTGCTGAGGGAGGTACCTGGATAGGAAAACTCCGTAAACCGACGTGTAGGTCGGCGACGAATGTCATCCAGAGGGATAGGAACACCGCCACTCCCCGGTACAAAACATTGACAATACTACAATACTAATGACCATAGTAGTTGACGTGTCCGGAGACATGAATCAATCATTCTAATAATAAAATTAAAAATATCTCAATTAAACAAGAGTTTCTTCAAAGATGGCAGGGACTATCTATCATTTTGATCTAATTATGAAATTTTACAGTTAAAGTGTTTTAATTCATTAAAAACGTGTAATGTCCAACAGATGCGTTTTTCCGCGAGTTATTTTCTCTGAATATAGGGAAGTAGAATATTTAATTTTAATGTCAATAAAAAAGTGTTTGAATTTTTAATTAGTGTGGTAGTATTATCGTCTCAAAAACAAGAGTCAATGTGATATATTAAAATAACGTTAATCACGCTTTCTATATAAAACACTCTGTGGATAAATAGAGGTATTGAATGATTTATAAAATGCTAATGATACAAAATTCCATAATATGCTATTGTTGGAGAGGGAATTAACACCGGGAGTGCATCAAACAGACGTATGATTCAAAATGTAGAATTTTGTTTATTGTGGATCTTGAATGCATTACTATTGTATTTAGGAGGGCATGTCTTCTAGACATGTCCACTCATTGGAGATACAAAAACCTCCCTAACAGAATTATATTAAAAACTTTATTTTCTCGACGTAAATTGTTACGTGAATTACGAAATTATAATCGTACAAATTTTCAGCATCGCGTAACTCTTCTTCGCCTTCCCACCCATCATTAAAGGGGACGTGCATCAGGCCTGCGCCACGTTTCGCGAAGGTCCCACCGCACAGCGTCGGCTGGAGCGAGGGCCACAGGAGTTGGTCGTACAGTACCACCGGCGCTGCGCGGCGACGACGGCGAAGGCGGCGGTTGAGTAGCGACGTGGGCCCGAGAAGCGCTCATTAGACCGACAACTTTGCTCTAGTTGAAGCCGCCCCGACCCCACCGCACCCCGCCTACATCATCTTCCAGCCCCAGCCGCCCGCCCCCTCCGATTACTCTTCCCGCCACCACACCCGCCGACGCTCCCGCTCCCACAACCACCGCCCCCCCACTGCTTACACCCTCTCACCCCTCCTCGCTGACGCCCACCACATCACCTCACCCGCCGACATCATCTTCCCATCCCAGCCGCCTGTCCCTTCCCATTACACCGTCCACCGCCACACCCGCCGACGCTCCCGCTGCCCCAACCACCTGCCCCCCTCCGCTGCCTCCAACCCCTTACCCGTCCCCACTGCCGCCCACATCACCTCATCCCGCCAACATGATCTTCCCACCCCAGCCGCCCCCCTACGATACGTCGTCCACCGCCAAACCCGCCTACGCTCTCGCTCCGACCGTCATCCCCCACCGCCTCCAATGCTGCGTCCCCAACGCTGCCCTCACCCCTCCCCGTCGCCACCCACGACACCACATCACCCCGCCAACATCATCCTCCCACCCAGCCACCCCCCCTCCGACTACACCGCCCGCCGCCAAATCCACCTACACTGCCACAGAGACCACCACCTCCACCTTCCCCCCGATACCGCTGCCTCCTCTTCAGTCATCCCCACCGCTGCCTCCCCTTCTCACCACTCCCCACCGCCACACCCTAGCCTCCAAAACCGTTCGCACCCTCCCCAACCATCCTCCCCTACTTCACCTTTCCCTCCCCTTCCACGCCACTGCCCACGATGCCACCTTGCCACCCCTTGCCGCACATCCTCTCCACCACCGTCCCCTCTCCCACTCTTGTCCCTCCCCTTCCAGCTCCCCAGCCACGGCGCAGCCGCATCCCGCCCACAACGCCGCTGCCGCCTCAAACGCGGTCTGCGACCTCGCACTGCCGCCGAGGAAAGTGGAGACGAGAGGAAAATCGACTGCTTCACGGCCGACATCCTCGGGGCTCTGAGGAGAAAATCAGATGTAAGATTGAAGGTGGTAATGTGCCTAGGATGTTTCCTTTCTGGTTTCTTGGCCTCTTCAGACATTCTTTGGTTACTTTTATAGACGATAAATTATTACTCGTCCTTTATCATCATGTAAGTTTTTACAAGAAATATCAAGAAAATATTTCAGAAAGAAAGGAAGATAAACACCAAGCAAAAATTTACTGTTTGTAAATCTCTGACTTTTTAAAGGTTAGGAACTCTCCTTTATCGTTTAAAAATGCAAATTGCAAATAAATCAGACGAACTAATTGTCATGTTCTTTACAACGTCATTTTCTCCTCTAAATTTTAATTCGATAATAATACGTCATACCACATTATATTTTCTAACTAAAATTCAATGAAACGTCTTTAATATTTAAAAATCGCAATAAAACTCCAGTACATACAGTACGATGCTTACTTCTAAATTTGTTATCGACTTTGAAGTACACTGTATGTCAAGTAGAAAGAAATAAAATAATCAGAATCAAAGATCAGACCGAAGTTAAGTAATTAAATCCATTACATAAGTTATAAACATCGTTTTACAACAATATCTGAGGCGACGTAAGGCTTTGTTAGCGTTGTCTGTAAATGATTATCTGCACCTGCTTCGAGTGATACGATGAACTAACGATCAACAGTGGTCGTCTGAATTTTGCCACTGCCACAAACGCCGCCAACTTAGTTTTCACGCTCTGCCGATTACAACAAAAAACAGAAAAACACGCTATTGACGGCAGTCTTGCAATGCAGAAAAACATCCAGATCAGATTTCAAATTAGAAGGAACGTTTCATGCGGAACTGCTTAGTATTTGGCATTGCCTGACACTATTTATTACATCTACAATTAAAATATTTTCTCCAATATTTAAATTTATATCCATGTAATTTTTTTACGAAAAGTAAACTACATATTTAGACTGCACTGAAGAAACTTAATGTTAAAATAATCTAAAATATTTTAGAATGTATTTCTGATATCACAAACAAATGATTTTACTGTCCTCCAAGTGATGGATCCAGTTGATAATGTTTATTCCTCGTACAAAAGATATACTGTGACTGCTATGTTGTACTTTATTTTTCTCTCGAGACATCAGTAGTCTTATTAACCAAATAGTTAAACCCAAAACATAACTCAACCACAAAACTCGCTCTCTTTCGTTATATTCCATTCCGAGCATATTTTTTACGACAGAATATAAGCAGTTGTCTTTCGTTGCTCAGATACCCTCGCTTTTTACGCGCTTAAATAGTTCCTTTTGCTCCTGTAACGTCTTTAAAATTAATTGAACTATCAGCGAAGTAGCCTTGCGGTGCCGCGAAGGCAGCCAGAGAACCTCCTCGCGGCCCGACCTTCGCTTTCTGATGGCTGCGCGAACGCCGTTGTGGTCACGGTTGAAGCGAACGCTGTAACGACCGGCGTGAAACGAGCGTGTGGGTGTGAGGGAAGGAAGGAAGAAAGGAGGAGCGGGAGGGGGAGGGAAGAAAAGGCCAGAGCAGCCCGCAAAAGCAGAAGCCAAACGACCAGAACAAGCGTCGTCGTTTGCGACACACTAGACCACGCCTGACCAACGCTTGTGTTTTACGTAGGTTCAAAAATGTCACGAGTGAACGCATTGCTACAGCCAGAGTCTACACTTGCAAGCGCCGGTTCCTCCGTGCCCCTTTTGGAAAAGCAGAAGGAAATATCTAGGAAGCCCCCCCTCCTAGATATTCCCTTCGAGCATGAAAAGCATAAAACCAGTGACTACAGAAGAAAGTATTAATATTTCAGAAACGCTTTTTCGTTTTACGTTAACGAAGTAGAGATAATTGAATGAAGAATGAAAATGAGAAACTAATGGTGTTATATTTTTTACACATACTTTCTCGGATTTTTTGTAATGACGACGCAACTTTGTAGTACTACATGAACCTGCTAAAGTTTCCAATCAGCAATCACTTGGACTCCGCTCTGGGATTCGAACTTAGGTTTTTCGAGATAAATCAGTCACATACGACAGTCTCATTGCTCCTACACCACCAGCCACGCAGTTAAACTTTTTTTGAAGTTTAATAAAAGGTGAACATTTGCATATGCAATTTTTAAGAATTCAGAGAATTTAATATAGAGATTTCATCGAGAAAAAAATCTCTCATCCTACTGTAATGTTACAATGCTATTTTTTTTGTTTACAATTTCAAAAATTTAGAATTTCGCACAGATGGGACGTGTGTTTTCTTTAAACATCATTTACTTTATCCCACGAAAAAAATAAGAAAATATTTAGAATCGTTTTTTAGAAAAAATATAAATTGTTGTTATTTGAAGCAAAAGTTACGCAAAAAATACTCATTTAAAAATATACAAAACGTTTAGAAAACCATAAAAATAATCTCCCTATTAATCTGTTAGATATTAATAAAGAAACAAGAAGACTATAGCAACATAAACGACATGATGACGTACCGACTTGTTGAAATACATAGAAATCCAACTGTTGAGTACATTTCCTCTCATGCTATTTTATTAAAACAATTTTCCTGATACTTTTGAAGAAATAAAGTGCAAATTTATAACAATGCATTTCTTAATGTGCTGGTACAATCACAGTAGTCTTCCCAAATTTAGAAGTGTTAAAATGAATGTCACGTACATAATTTAATATTACAAGTTGGCTTATTTTTATTAATGTTAGCTAATATTTTTATTTTGTCATTCTCTTTATTAAAAGTTATTTTCATACAAAAACTTCGTTGTTTAGATGTGAGATCTTAAACTATTCCGACCATGTTTTTCTTCATTAATATTTGTGTATTTAAATAACTAAAATAATGGAGAAGCATAAAAACTCAATTTGGGAAATTCGTTCAGAAAAAAAGTTTCGTTAATTTCAATCATTGTGGTTTTCCAAACGTTTAATTCATCTACATCAAGTCACTAACTAGAACTATTACGCGTGAAGTGCGCATGTGTTGGAGCGTGCGCGAGCAGAGGAAAACCGACAGCAACGAAGCGCGTCGGCGTGGCGCGAGGCGCAGGATAACGGCCCCGCAGCGAGGCCCTTGCGCTGAAGGGCGTTGCGATAAAGCGCAATGCCCCGCCATCCCAGCCAGGCGGCGCGGCGGCGGTCTGCGGAACAGCCCAAAGAGAAAACAGAGGGCGTTTGCAGTGCCCACAGCAGAGACGGAGACAGCATGACAGTGGGGTCTAAGTCTGCTACTATAGTGCGGTTTTTGTAACTTTGCCCCTCAAGGTCTGTCTTCACGATGGAATATGTCACGGTATTTCGCGTCTTTCTCAATCGTGTCACTAGATATCGCGACCGTATCGAACAGTGCTTGCGATCATGCGACTTCTAGCGGCAGGATTGAGAAAGACGCGAAATATTGTGTGATATTCCATCGTGTCCGTAGGGGCTTCAGGGTCAAAGTTATAAAAATCGCACTATATTGGCAGTGGCACGCCTCGCAGCTCCATGCCATGCCACGAGCTTCTCTGTGCCACTAGCGTCGGGAAAGGGAACTATTAGTAACCCCGCCTTTTTACATAGGGATGGCGTTGTCTCTGGTGGCAGGGCGATGAACTGCGTCGAGGGGCGATTTCGTCGTGGCATTCGTGCCACGGACTGCCACTCATGGAATCGACCTTGACAACTCTGCAGCATGGCAACAGGATATGATGATGGTGAAGGAACTATATCGATGGACGTGTTGAAGATAAAGTTATGGAAGATGGGTAAAGAGAAATAAATGGAAGATGAAGAAGAGGAAGACGAAAAAAACGTGAAGATGAAGATGAAGATGATAATGAAGAGAATGAATATAGTGAAGAAAAGAGAAAAATGAATCGAAAATAAAATGAAACCGAAGACGACGTAAAAACGTCGATCACTATATTGAGGTGTAGATATACAAAAGGGTAGTAATGTAGGTTCAGGAAAGATCAATGAAGACGCTGTCAACTGGATTTTCTACATGACAAAAAAATTATAAGATATAAATGTTGTTGCCTCAGATGGGGAAGAATACTACCATTCAATGGCATTGATGTAATGGAAAGATGTCGTATGCTATCATGGGAGCTGAGGCTTGAACTCCAAATTCATGTAGAATTTTTGGGAGGTGAAAATAATTGATTTTGAGGGTAATGCGTTAATTTCTTCTTTCTTGATAGAAATATTATAAATACACAATCGGGTAGTGTTAGATTCGGCACTTGCCATTAGTATACTCCTGGGATAAATTTATTTTCCAATGTTCTTTTTTATGCCAATTATTATTTCAATTATCCATGTTTAGAAAAACGTCTGTTTTAGCCTAGATGTCATAATATTTTTTCCATTTTCTTCTAATAAGTGTCAAATAACATATTATTGACTTACAAGTTTCACTTCGATTTCCTTCTGAAAATTATATGACAACCAACAAGTATCAAAGCCTATAGAAATGTTTATACTGTTTCTAGATATCTCTTCATATGAAGATAGGTTTAGACTGAATACACTATCATTTAATAGATACTCATATTCAATGCTCATATTTTCTTAAATTTATAAATTTAGTTTTCAGAACCATAGAGGGAAACTAGAATTAAACCTTCATAAACTTAAAAATTTTTACAGAATATGTTTCAAATTTTGTTCATTTATTAGCACATTTGAACAGAATTTGTTGTATCAAAAATTGTTAGGTAACGTTATTCTTAGTCTAGAAAAAACTTGCAAGTTGAAAGTTTTGAAATGATTTCACAAGTTACTATCTTTTAGTTAGAAAACCATGCTCAAAATGACGAGAGCCTAATTCATCTTTGTTTACGAGCCATGGTTAGCGTGTGTTTCCACAGCAACTTTACTCGCACGTAAAACTTATGTTGTTCTTTCTCTTTGTTTCAGGTAAGGCACTTCGCAACAAAAGTCTGCTAGCAGCTAAATTCATGAAGAACCTGACAACGAACTGTAATGTATAGCATGAAAACAAAGTTTAACAGAAACTACATCACTTACAAAATTTTCCTGAAGCTCATGTTTATGACCATACTGTCTGAGAAACGAGAATTGAGGTAGGAAGGGCGGTGAAAATATGAAGTGGATGGGCAAGCTTGATAAAAGCGAACGTTAGATCAGTGAGAAAATGCGGTATGGTTAAAGTACTATAGCTGCCTCACCATTTTTGTGGTAAAGTACTACGTTCTAACCCTGTCGAACCAGAGTACATAGATGCTAGTGTGAGGGAAACCTCTTTGTCCTGTTATGAAAATTTCTTTCTGTGTCGTGATGGTGATTGTAAATATTACTGTGTGTGGACAAAATATATTGTTATGAATAAGAAACGGTCAATATAAAATGTATTACTTATTTCTTCATCGTACTGGAACGGGAGAAGTTAAGGTTACAAATTGAAATCTGTAACCACGGAGAAATAGTCTTAGAAATTAATTTAATCAAAATAAAATAACTATTTTTTATAGTGACAAAATCGATGATAGTCAAAAGTGAGGAATTTGAATAACTGACTTTTATTCCGTACCACAATTGCTCGAGAAACGCGAGGTTCAGGAGTGAGCATGCAATGAAACAAGAAGTATGGGGTACAGAGTGAGGGTGATATTAGAAAGAGGAAGAGACGAAAGAAATAAAGAAAGAAAGAAAGAAGGAAAGGGAAAGAAAGAGAGGTAAAGGGAACTAAAGATAGAGAATAGGCTAGAAAATAAGGTGGAAATAAAGAAGGGAATCGAGAGAGAGAGAGAGGAAAGAAAGAAGGAGGGGAATGGAAAGAGAGAGGGAAATGATAAAATGGATAGAATGTGAGAGGGAGGGAAAGGAAAAGAAAGAGCGAGAGACAGCGACAGAAACAGAAAGAAAGGGAAACACGGAAATGAACGACAGATATGGAAATAGAGAGCATTGCTGGGAAGGGGAAGGGAAGAGGGCAGCGAGGGCGGCGAGGGCGGCGCGTGCGAGATGGCTCCTTGAATGAGAATTACTACGCCCTCGCCGCGCCGCGCCGCGCCGCGCCGCCGCGTGCAAATGGAGGCGAGCCGAGATCTGCCATCGAAAGCGCGCCGCCGCCAGGGCCTGGCCCGCGGCCAAACGGCCCCTCCCCCGCGCACTCGCGAATTTTTTGATGAAATTTATACGACTGTACCTTTCAACGATGTCCAGTAAGCGATTTAGAACAGCCAGCGGCACCCTCGCAGAGCACTCACCGTCACCCTATAGCCCTCCAGCCCGCACGCCTCCCCTACGGCATTGCCCTCCCTCACCGTCACCCACTCAACCGGCGCTTCCGTCCTACGCCCCCCCCTCCCGCTTCCCGCCTGCCGACAACTCTGTCCCCGCCGTTGGCGTCACTTGCCCCTTGGCTAACTACAGATCCTTCTACGTCAATCAGTCGTCATTTTTTCTCCCCTATTATCGCCCATGTTCTCCCCCTATTCCGCCGTCAACACTTTTCCTCCGCCCCGTCAACTCTATCGTGGTTTCCAGTTCCCATTGCCGTTTTTCTCGCTTTTATAAACTTTTTCGGTTGTCTCGTCTCCATCTAGAGCTAGATTACGCACTAGCCGTCACTGCCTTTCTTGATATTCCACTTTCCCTCCCTCACCTAGCTCTGTGTCAAAACTTGCCTGGTTTCTAAGCTCACTTCCTAAGTCGTCGCTTCTTTTTTGCAGTTCTCAGATTTTCAGTACCTGCTTTTCTGGTAACTTCACCGTAATGCTTTTCCTAGCAGTTTTTCTTCCCTCACAGATCCCGCCTTCCCCTGCACCTATCCGCATTCGATCTACTTGATTTCCCTACCATAGAGTCTTTCTTACCCCGTACCACCCCGTACCATCTTTACTGCTTCACTCCATGTTAAATGTCTTGGCCTCACTTAAGTCGCCAACTTCCACTATTTTCGTCAACCTCATCTCCTACGTCAGCAGCGTCCATCCCTTTATTCTTTTGTGATTACCACTTCCTCTACCCTCCATTTTTGCCATCTTCACCCTCCTGGTTTTCATCGTTTCACTCATCATCATCATTTTTCCTCGGCGTCTCCATTCCCTCTACTGTTCACGCGTCCCACCCCGTCTCGCCATTCTCCCATTCGCGGGCCGCTCTGGGCAGGCGGATTATTGGTGCTCGAACTGCCCAAAGAGCGGCCCGGGGCGGACGTTGTACGTTCCAAGTGCTGAGTGCCAGACGTTCGGGTGGATCGATATGGATTTCAAACTTAATGGACTTGTTGTTCAGAAATGTTTAAAGCTTCCCGTCATAACCCCTGCTTGCACCCGATCACTATGTTGTTTTTGTGACGATGTAGAAATGCGAGAGATTAGGCAAATTCCGTGCATTTGACAACTCTTTCTGTTGCTTAAAAACAATGTGAAATACTGAATTAGCATACAGGAATACTGAACAGGCACACACGTTCTCTATTTTTGTCATTATATTTTTTTAATTGCGAGAGATTGATGTAATGTTGTAGGTAATGGAAACGAAATAATGAAACAGCATTCAACATTTTAAGCTCGAAATGTTTTTTTATAAGCCAGGCATTTGTCAATTGTCTCAAGATGATAATTATTCCTAAAGCACCTACGAAATGCATCGTTTATTGTGAAGAAAGAGAAAAATTAAACAATATATTATTTATCATTTTAGTATGTTCCAAGTCTTTTACTGTCAGAAAAAATTAAGAAATGTTTATATTCCCCCTTTTTTAACTACATTTTTCTTTTGCATTTCGAATGATTTCTCAACGAGTCGTATTCACTTCGCACAAAGTTTTTTTTTTCAGCCTGCACGAGAGCTCGATGTCGCAGTTCCCTATCGAACACATTAATGCATTTAGTACTTATTCAGCTCCACCCTAATTCGGCAGCTTCACAAAACGCAAATCCAAATGGATACAGCACCATATGGAGAAATTATTGAAAACTCCCAATCCATTATTGGCGCGAGCCACGCAGGTCGTAGAATATACACAGCAGGAACTGATTTGTTAATTGCTACAAGTACAAATTACTGGCCTACATGTTTCGCCACTCCGGCCGCTACGGACGTCTGCTCTCCCCCGCCAGGGGACGGATCTTCCACATCGTTCGCGCCGTCCACATATGGCTCCTGCGCGGCGAAGCGGAGCCGCGCGCGGATGTGGATGTGGATGTGGATGTGGAGTGGTTTGAGCTCGGGGAGGACGCTGCCTATATTCGCTAAAGGGAACGGCGTGGGAGAAAATGCATTACGTGCAAATGTAACCGAATGATAGAATGGGAGAAAAAGAAATGTAAACGAAGTCTTTATTTAGTTTGGAAATAGAGAAATTGTTAAAGTCATATGTGATCTTTGTCCTCTTTACGAGTAGATTTTAGAACATGTCCTTTATTAGACTTTCAGAACTTTAATTACGATATTAATTACTATTATAACTGTCATTTGTAATTTTATTTTTTAGAAAAAGACGTGTTGAAATAAACGCAGTATTTCATGCTGACAGTCAATACAAACTTGATTGTTCGAGAGAAGCTTCGTCCTAGGCATGGTTGTCTACGTTTCAGTCATCATACTGCAACATTCTTAGGGGCTAAATGTGAAGGAAAATCGTATCTATTCTCGAGAAAGAATTCGAACAGTTTGACGACCGATCGTTGGTAAGGAAACTTAGATTGCAACGAGTCGATAATAGTCAAGTTTTAAAAGCGATGTACTGTTATAATGCATAAAGAAGTAGAACGTAGAACTCAAACTCTACATTGAGCAAAGTTAGAGAGCGAGACATAGGGCATAGTCAAGGAGGCACAGGTCCTTGCGGGAGGATGACACCTGACGGCGGATGTGGGGTGATGGGAGAGAACGTTGGTGTCCTGAAGCGAGGCCCGGGGGAGGAGAGGCATGGGTGAGGCAGGGGCGGAGGCAAGGGTGGAGGCAAGGGTGATGGCAGGAGAGGAGACAGGAGAGGAGGCAGGCGAGGAGGCAGGCGAGGAGGTAGGAGAGGAGGCAGGAGAGGAGGCAGGAGAGGAGCAGCTGCGGAGCAGGGGCAGGCGCAGGGTCAGAGGCTGGAGCGGAGGCAGGGGCGCAGGCAGGGCACAGGCAGGGGCGCAAGCCGGAGCACAGACAGGGACGCAGACAGGGGCAGAGGAAGGGACGGACAATGGTGTGTAGGTAGGGGTGGAGGCAGAGGTGGAGGCAAGGGCGCAGGCAGGAGCGCAGACAGGGGTGGAGGCAGGGCGGAGGCAGAGGTGGATGCAGGGGTGGAGGCAGGGGTAGAGGCAGGGGCATAGACAGGGGCAGAGTCAGTGCCGGACGCAAAGGCCGGAGGCAGGAGAGGAGACTGGCGCGGGCGGAGGGGCTGAGGCAAGGGCGGGGGCAGAGGCAGAGGGGGAGGCTGTGGTGAGAGCGAGGGCGCGGTCGGCTGCGCAGCGGGTGTTCGGGCACGAGCGGAGGCGGAGGTTGTGGCGGGGGCGAAAGCTGGAGGCGGAGGAGGGGACAAAATGGCATTTTGCAGCCCGGCAGCGCCCGAATAATCCCAGATTAGGGCGATCGCCATTGCATTAGAGGCTGTTTAAAGCGGATGGACGGCGGTGGCGCCGGCGGCGTACATGGCAGGAGCGCGGTTGGCGCTGGCGGCACTGGCGGCGCTGGCGGCGGTGGGCGTGGCAGAGGAGTGGGTGCCTCCGCCCACCCGCCCGCCTGCGGCGCACGCAGGCCAAATTGGACAAAAGAGCGCGCGCGGCAGAGAAAGAAAGGGTGCATTTATCCCCGAAAAATGGGTAACTCATTGGAGATCGACACAGAACTAATGAATACTTTAAGA
Source organism: Acheta domesticus (assembly GCA_031308135.1). Lineage (NCBI taxonomy): Eukaryota > Metazoa > Arthropoda > Insecta > Orthoptera > Gryllidae > Acheta > Acheta domesticus. The sequence goes on from JAHLJT010000631.1 coordinate 62,497,218, forward strand.
GTAACCGAAAGAGTTAGTGAGACTGTATGGTCTTTTACATAATTTTGAGAACACAAGATGATATTTTCTAGATTTGTTCATTTAATCAGGTCAGTTGATTTTCATCAAAATATTTAAAATAAATTTGATGTTTTAAATAAGTGTATTTCTATGAGATCTAATTCTGGCCACATATCACTTTTCATTTAAAATTTTAATTATGATTTGTATCTAATTTTAATAGGTTTTATTGAATGAATGCTCTGAAAACTTTCTGCATTCACTGTTGAGAACAACACGTAGATTTCTTAAAGTTCCCATGTGTATTTTACTTACTTATTAACAGCATGTCGAGCAGGCGGGTGGATTGATAGATGAGTCAGTAGGTGGGAGATGGTTGCACCTTCGGGCGGATGGTTGAAGAATCAGGTGAGTTTATGGTTAGGTGGCTGGACGTTCTGGTTATTGGGTGGTTGGACGTGCGGGTGGATATTGGGTGGATAGTTGGGTAAGTGAGCAGGGCAATATTACTGAACGATGGCAAAGGGAGCGTGAGAAAGCACGCAACGGCGTGCTTGCCTCATATGGCAAGGAGCGGTCCGCGGTGCAACGGCGGTTGTCAAAAACGCAAGCCATAGACCAAGATATAGTGGACGCAGAAAATAGAATTTATTTACTACACACTATCTCTACATGCTCGCTAGTGTAAACATAATTGACGTTATTCACAGAGCCAGATTTTTGTAAATAGTACATAATAAGTAAGAACTGCCTGTCATGTTCCTCATAAATTACACCGAAGATCCAACGTTTATTTTGAAATATCCCGTCTCTAGAACAACAAATACATTGTAATCAGAAAGCCATACGAAAATTAAAAGTCGTATTTTGAAGCAATATCAAAAAAGTATCTGCGCTGTAAGTCACTCGAGAGCAATATTCAACATGATCTTTCCCCTGGTATCTAACAAGAATGGCGTGTCCTGTTAAATATTACGCTGCAACCGCGTGTTTCACCGTGCTGTAAGCAATTACGAAATGAAAGAGCAGTGTTGCAGAGCTTTTGCATAGACAAAACGCGACGCTGTGTGTGATGTGGTCAGAGAATAGAAGCGCTGTGAAGCGAAAGAGGAGAGTTACATTTTGTTAGAAGGTTGAAAGTGAAGTAGAGAAAAGGTCAGCGGTACTGATATTTATAGGTTATGAGAAAACATGAAAGCAATGGAATAGCAGCCAAGACTAGAAGCTCTAAAAATGTATTAATATGCACAAGAGAGAAAGGAAACCATTCATTTTAAATGTTCACAAAAGTTGATTTAGAACATGATTTAGTTCCTTTCATACAATATAGTTATTTCATTCTACTTAAAAACTAAGAATCTCAAGCATAAATTAAAATATACTCGAAACATGAAGGAAGTGGATTGTTTTGAAAACTTAAAAATTAAAGAAGAGAAACCACGAGAAAACCAGGAAACCAAGTATTTTGTCAATAAATATACGAGTAATAATTAAATATTAGACGGTCAATCTATTCCCTTTGAAAATTAATGTAATGGTATAAAACCCGGTTCTTCTACAAGTGATTTGACTTATAAAGAAGGAGCTACAAATTGCAAGATAACCAATTTACGCAAACTGAAAATAATGTTTTAAAATATTCTAATATTTTAAAAAAATTAATTCTCTGAACAAAATTCAAAATATAAAAATCCTGCTGAATAATATGTAGAGAAATGAAAGCGAACAATAACTTTTAGTGTTATACAGCAGTATCATTCACATGTAGGAAGCAATAAAAGAAACCTCAACGACAAAATGAAATGCGCTTTGAAGGATCATTTGAATAAACATTTTCTAATGATACGTTCTTTTCTATATTTTTATTGAATTTTATTTTCTTTGATACATAATATTTTTGATGAGCGCTCAGAAAAGTTTAAGAAAATATCCAGAATTGGCTTCACATTGAATTTTAACGAACTCAGGAGTTAATAAAATTTCAACGTTTAACGGCACATGATTTGTTTGGAAAGTCCAGTACTGAATGATGTGGCAGCTTTGTTACTGGAATGTCATCCGTCGTCACGTATGTGCATTGAACCGTATAGCAACACATCACCTCGACGCGAGGTGAGGTCGAGTTGATAATGGTGGCGTGTGGTGTTCGGAGTAGTGTAGCGCGAAACCTGTTCACACAAGCACCACGGAGTGCGCTTTGTGAAATGAAACAGTTGCTCGTGCAATAAGACTCATGACATGGTAATGAGTGATGAAGTGCGACGTTACAAGCCACAGGATATTTAACAAAACAATGTTGCCGTTCAGGAGAGCACTATTATGTTGCAGAATGTTCGATGTCGTAACGTTAAAAAGTGGCAGAACTGGAATAGTATCGGGTAGGTATTGTTAACTAGTGGTGCAAAAGCAGCACGTTCTTTCTTGCCCGCACTTCCACGCAAAATAACTGGAAAAGTTTCGAAAACATTGAACACCATGACATCAGCCAGATTGATTGGGGAATATCAATTTTGGAGAAAATGGGTTGAACGGTTTCCAAATTTTCAAAAATTGCTCCATCGTTTTTTATTAAATTTTTTTGTTGGATAGTGTGAAAATTTCTCTTCTTTAAGAAAATTATGCAGGTCTCATGTTCGTTGAAAACCTAGATTTTTCGAAAATTTCAAAAGTTTAAAATGTTTTCGGTATCTTCCTAAAGCTAAAATTTTAAAAATAGAAATTTTTTCCGTTAATAAAATCTGTTCCTTAAAAATAAATTTTGATATAAGATCATGTACGACTGTTTCGAAAATTTGAGAATTTTCGTGCAATTTTGCGTGGAAGAACGGGCGAGAAACTACGTGCTGTTCAGCACCACTAGTGTTCGCTATCGAGAAAGTCCTTTAGTTTCTCGCAGAGAAAATCTTCGTCGGGAAGTCGGTGGTAACTTATGCTGTGACGCTTTGACGATTGAGACATTTCAGTTACTAGGGACTAACACAACAACGATGCAAACGTAATAATCTGTAAAAGCATATTTTTGACAGGACGCGTTGTCACAAGGTGATACGGAAACTTACTTTAAATAAAACAAGAGAAAGGCGAGATTCCTCTCGAATATACATTATTGTTTCTCGGATAATTGAAAAGGAGAAATATGGTTGAAGTAATAGCCAACTTGTGTAATTAAGGAACGAACGATGAGGAATATTTGATATCCAGTAACTACTTGAAAAACACATTTGTCACGTTTTAAAAGAAATGTTTATTTATTCTTGGTGAGAGATAGGTGGTGGGTGTCAAGCTGAAGCATTAACGTTCGGATGCTTTTCAGTACAGGATCGTTGTACCTCGCTTCCTATTCATTTTGTGTTCAACTAGCAGAATTGCGCTTCGCCGCGCCGCCGTCTTCCAGCTCCGTCATCACTGCTATATCCCGGTTTTCTCGTGCCGCAATCGCCCCCTCCCCTCGCTGTCGCCTCCTTGCTCAGCATTAGTTTCGTGCCGTCTGTATCCCGCACCGCCTGCTTTCCCATCCTGTGCTGTTGTCCCATCCTGTCCCGCTCGAACCCCGCCTCACGTTACATGGCAACGCCTAGCAACAATGAAGCCCTGGTAGATTGGGAATTGCACTTAACTGAAGCGCCGTCTTATGCTGCAGCGCGATCTAGTGAAGGATGACAAGAAAGTGAACAGCACATTCTCTATAAAAAATAATTTTAAAAAAGCACTAAAAAAACTTTTATGGAGATCGGTCAAACTGTATCTGAATGTACATATCAACATCCATTTCTATATGGTGTCCAGATGCTCCCGTTACAAAACAAAATACCCCAAATTCTACGTTGACATTAATGAAGAATGGCAGGTACAGTTTTTCCGAAAAAAAAATTCTTTGAGAAAGATGAGTTTAAAAATCCCTTCCAGGCGTGAAACTCAAACCGACCGCTACGACACTAGAGACAGCGATGTCTTCTACTGCTGGGAGCATTTCCTCGTTTCTCCGCGTAAACGGTGAATCTGTCTGTGTAATAGTAATATTAATAATAATAGTCTGTGAGGAAAGCTTCACGTGGCTTACAACAGAATACATTAATAGTATTAAATATTTGTACGTTCAATTCAATCTTTTAAATGTACGTACAGAAAACCCAGTTTTGTTAAAAATAGTAGCCATGGTATATGGCGGCGCAAACATAAATGATGAGCCCGATCAAACATTTATGAAAAAAAATTTAAGCGTCATGGACCACTGAGGATTTTCCGCCTTTCTGAGACGGAAAAGAGTCTGCTAACTCGGGTTCTCAAAGTCAGAGAGTTAATTCTAATGCCACTGCTGCCGGACTCACTATTTACTATATTAAAATTTGTTTTATTGAACGTTACAATCACGTTAGATAAATCTGAAGTAAGTATTTATATTTGGGATCTTTGTACTTTCTTTTAAGAACGGTGTCAAATCATGTTCATTATTTATCTTCCGGATGAAAATGCATATTCGTTAAACTTCTTTTCACTTCTATTTAAATATTTGAATACTATATTTAAATTATTTATCTTTTCATAGATATTACTAGTAGTGATGACTGTTAGAGCTGACGTTTATGTTGGCGACATAGCATGCATTGATAGCGTAGACTGATGCATAGAGAAGTGTTTCAAATTAGCAGGGTGGCCGTTCTCATTTAGCAATACTTCATTTAATATTGAAGGTTCAACATCAAAGCTTTGCGCGCAACGTCGATAAGCCATTACATCATTAAAGACATGCCTGTTTGCAATCATTAATTAATTAAATCAGTTTTTAATTTTTATACTTGGAAATAAATTACAATAAAATATAAAATATCAAGTTGAAAAATAATCAATAAAATTGTTGCAACACAATTTTCCCCTTCTGAGGTCATACAAATTATTTCTAAGCATAGTAACCTGTTCCTAATCATTTGTTTCTAAGTACATATGCTTTCATTGCTAACTACAAATAGACAAATTAAACATGACAAATGAAAAGCAATGAATAATGGTTTTTATACATTTAATTTCCCTACAATTTCACAAGAATGCCATTTGACGTACAACGCATAAAAATCGAGTTATTTACGAAAAATATTTTTGTAAATCTGAATACGTTGAAGAACTATATCCTTGAAAAATATTTGTTACTAATATGGTGAGAAATTCCATTCTCTGAAAATCTTTTACAACGGTTATTCAAGAAAAAATCCAGAGGAAGAGGTATATTTCCGAAAAAAACATTCTTGGTGATTGTGACCTCTACATTTTTGCAACGCACACGTGATATCACTTCGAACTTTCACTTCTTTTGTAAAACGTCAAATATAGAAAACAAAAAGAAATACTCAGGAAAAATACAATTTTTCAACAGATGAAACATGTTGACTGGTCTACTGGTAAAAGTAGCAAATACAGTCTTGTAAATTTTTAAAACGTAGATAGGTTACCACTGCATGCGTAATTTTATAGACAAATAACCCAGAAATTATTAAAATGGTGTTGTATTTTTTACTTATTAAGAACCGTTATTAACGTCTCTCACGTTTTTCAATAGCTTTTCTGCGTTTAGAGTAATTGTATTTTCAGCGAGGCCGGGCATTTAATTTTTAGATGTCACAATTTTAGATAAAAATTAATTTTAAACACACATAGATATTTTATCATTTTTTATAGCAATGAACTTGAGCTCCCGTTGTAAAATTATTTGTTTTCAGGAGGATAAGTGGATTAATTTTGTAAAAATTAATTAATGAAATGTACATTGAGATAAATCTGCAAAACAAATTTTATTGACATCACGCATGTAATTTTCTCGAATTATTTTTGTTGACAGAAAAATGTTTTCTTTCATTTTTTCACTCTTTTAAATATTTTGAAACGGGCCTGTAAATCTTCCTCTCTGAAGTCGTCCCAGATTTTTCTCCTTGAAATGTGAGTCAGTGAGTATTGGTTCCATGCGCGTCTTCTAATAACGTCATTAGTCCAGTGGGTGTAGAACCTATTATGAATATGGAAGAGGCAGTGTTCGGCCCTCGTTGAAACTTGAGGTACAGGGACAATCCACACATTGGCTTGCATGTTTTCCGTCTCTAGAAATCTCCCTCCAACGTGACACCAGCAACCGCCGGAACAAGCATTAAGTTCCCGACTGGTCTCTTGACGTGTTTGGTGACGTACAGCATGTTAGTTTGTGACAGCGGCCCGTTTGTTAAGGTCCGGTTTCAGTATTCGCCTGCAGTTTTATCGACAAAATCACGGAAAACTACTCATTAGCGCACACGACCGTTAAGATTGTCCTTCGGTCAGCGGCTGCATTCGATCTAGCTAGCTAGCTAGCGTCGAAAAGGCACCAGCATCGAGACTCGATTTCTAAACGTCCCGGTGAGCGACGTGCAATGAAACACTTGTCCTGGGCAATCTCAACCGGTAGCTGCTTAGTTATTGTCACATCCGCTAGTGAACATCAAGAGATTATACATCTGTGTTACAATTACCAATCTACGACCGTATTATCGATTTTGAAGATTACAAATTTTCATTCATATTCTCGAAAACACTCTGTTAAAAAAATGATTACCAAAATGTACGCGTATATTTATTACTGTTATAGGTACATAAAAATAAAACTACTTCCGATACCTGATTCTTGCAGTTGTTAAGAGTTCTTCACTTACCATTAATTGTTTATCGTAGGCAGGCAAATAATAATTACTTTGGTAGCGAATTACATTAAGGAAGTACCATTTAATATCACGAACAATCACTTACGAATAATTCGATCGCAGTAACTGTATCATTTATTAAAAATAAGAATAGTTACTGCGTAATATCACAAACTCACGAGATGTATGCAATAAATCTTAATCATATTTAAATTTCGTGGTAATATCTTTTCGTTTTCCTTTCCAGAAGCTCTCCACCCCATACCACAACCACCATCCTCCACATCATTTCCCCTTCAAATCCTGCCTCTGACCCTTTCACCCCTCGTCCAATACCTCACCCGCGAATCCTACACCTACACATTGTTTCAGCGCGCCCCATAATCGCATTCAGCCTTTCATTGACATTACAGAGGGAGCGCGGGCGTGAAAGCGTACCAGCACGCGCACGAGCAGGGTCGAACACGCGGACCTTTACGTGCGTGCGTGCGTTAGGGCGAAATGCGCGAGTTTCGACTGTTACTCTTGTTTAGGCGTCGCCATGGCAACCAAAAATTCGCCCGGCGTGCGCGTGCCCGCCGCGCGGAGGGAGAAAGCGAGTTCTCGCGATTATTCCGCCCGCACGTGCCAAACGAAACGTCAACAGGCGGTCGCAACGACCGGAGTTCGATGCCCCGGGACGACGCCTGCATACGAAATGGGAGTGGTGGAGCGGGTTGGAAGTCGCGAGGTGGGACGTGTTGATGGCGGTGTAACGGTGACCGGGAATCCAATGTTTGTTTTGTTGGTTTGGATTTGTTTCGTGTCTTTACATGTAATAGTTTGTTTCCTTTTTCCTTTATTACTTTTTGGAGGGATATATTAATTTTTAATTAATAAACGAGATTCGGTTGCCGGTCGGTATTTGCATCTGAGACTATTCTTACAGAACGACGGACATTAACACGTGTATTTTTTAAATATTTTACTACATTCCGAATAGTTTATCCCTAAAGAGGCCATTTCCATACATTTGAGTATAAGAGAGGAATGGGTAGACGCGTGGTAGGTTCGCATTCTTGATACCTTCAATCGATCGAATGAAACGTTTGCATTTTGATTTTGGCCTATTTATCACTCGATAACTACCTTTTATACTAATTTCTATGATCTTGTTCTGAACAATCTATCTTGTATGTCCATGGGTGTAGTAAAGTGGGTAGACAAATAAATGCGGGGAAGGACTTGGAGACGGTAAACAAGTTTGTTTCTTTGGGGAGTGTTTTATCGTGTTACCACGAAGTAATAAGAGTTTTTCTTTCTGTTGTTCTGGGGGAACGATAGTGAGTTTTAGTGATTAATAGTGAGATTCTAAATTTCAGCAACTTACATACAGGAAAAAATTAAAATTAAAAAATTTACATTACATAAACCAATATTTTAAAAATCGTTGAATTACATTGTTAACTGTTAAATTCTAATTCACGAGATTTTCTTTTGATTATATCTCTTTACACGAAGTCGACATGGATCATGCCTGTACGTGTGAATCACAGGAGCTTCTAAGAGAAACATGCAGGCAAGCCGATTGGAGTTCCGAGTGCAGCAGCTGCTACGTGCGGGCACGCCAAACTTAATTCTATTACACACATCCATGCATCACGTCGATATCACGCAATCTACTGCTACGTGTGGCAGCGACGGCGGCGGCGGCGGCGGCGAAGGCAGCGAGGCAGATATCCGATCACTGGAAGAGACGCCCCGCCATTCTCAGGCAATTGGCAATTCTCGCAACGGACAACCCAAAGAAAACCACTCCCTTGTCTCTAGCATGTGCACAATGGTGCATCGTCAGGCAAGATAGGTCAGCTGATTCATTTGCCATAGCCTCTGTGTTTTGCTCCCGAAAAGGAGAAAATAAGAAAAATATGTAACATACCATAAGAAGAGCCTAGAATGTACTTTCGAATGAAACTGACTTTAGGTCATTTATTTATCTCATGACTTCGGAAACCGGATAAGTAGTACTTTATGTGCCATCGGAGTAGCGAGAGCTTCTGAACCTCACCCATTTTGACATGCGGACTTGTTGACAGAAGCAAACGGATCCTCTAGGATGCTTACAGGTCAGAGCGATCCTAATCGGTGACCTACGTACGAGTTAACGAGTCCATGCATGTACATGTATACACATACTTCAACACATGCCGTATGAGATGCGTGCTCTCGAGATTCGCATAGGAAAAATCGGCCGAGTAATGCCGGAAATCGCAAATACGAACATGTGTCAAATGTGAACAACAGATAGGCACGTTAACACTTCCGCCGCTGAGAATAGTTAGTGTACTTGAATGAAGATGGGAATCCAAAACATTCTAAGGACGTCCATAGAGTCTCCGCTGGATAGAGGACTCCCAGTAATCTTTACAAAACTAATGTATTATCAAAGTAATTAAAAAAACACGTAAAAATCATTATTAGCTATTTTACTAACGGTACACAAAAGTAATGAATTTAGTTTATATTTACAAAGTAGATCATGCAATTTCTGAAAGTGCAGAACAAAAAGGTAGACAAACATTGTTCAAAAATGAATTTCATTTTTATTATTTGAATATTAATTTTGTAAATTGAAAATAAGATGAAAATTTATTTTCAATTTCACTTAAATTTCCACAATTTTACTAATATTTCAAGATTATTTTCATATATTGTAATTTCATATTGCATTTGGTTTCATATGCTCTATGTTTTGATATGATTGTGGGGTCCCACATTGTTTGGTCTCACTCAGTGTCTCTGAAATTGGCGTCGTGGCATCCAAGTTCAATAGGCGACTGTCAGCCTGCGAATATGGACGCCAGAAAGAGGTACGATGTTGACCCGTTCGTAAGCAATTTATTGATTATTTGGTGTTGATGCCGGATTTTCCCTAGAAAACACACTCTTTTGTTCTTTGACAAAATAAATCAAATCCCATCAGCAGGACAAGCTGTAAGTTCGCGGAAGGCCTCTCGACATGTGTAGTGGTGTAAGGTAAAGGCATCGGTAGTTGACACATCATCAGTAGTAAACACTTTCAAATACAAAACAAACCATTCAACTTAAACTGATTGCCAGTATAGTAGTTACTAGTATAATAGTTACTAGTAGTTACTAGTATAATAGTTGACTAGTATAATAGTTACTGGTTTACAATTTATAATGCATATGGCTCCACCTTACAGAAATCGTGTAAACTCTCTCAGTCTGAATCAGTGAAAAACTACTGATTGACAGTGACTATTCACTAATGGTGTCAGTTATAACTCTGCCACTGACAATCAGTGAATTGAACTGAACAAATCAAGGAAAATGGGGTCCACTTTTTGAATCAGTGAAACTTAACTGTTTGAATCAGTGAAATCTGTGACAACTAGTTCAACGTGACGACTGAACAATCAGTGAGTCATGGTGGCGCGGCAGTTTTACCACTGACGACCAGTGAAATGTTGGGGGTCATTATGATAAGGTTCGCACATTCGCTGATTGTCAACGAAACTACCCATTTTGACTGAAGATATCAGTGACTTCGGCCCTCACTGATTGAATCAGCGACCATTTCACTGATTCAGATTCAGAGAGAAGCTATAACTACAGGGTACTTATTTACTTATTTATAAGCATTATATTTGAAAGTGTCCACTACTGATGACATGCCAACTACCGGTTACTTTAACGTAGTGATTGTAAGTATAAGTGTGTAGCTAGAATTCTCCTCCAGACAGCCTCTGAATTCAATCTAGCTACGTAGCTAGTATCGACAATTCTGCCACCGTCGAACTCGAACCCAGGGACCTTCCAGTCAGGGGCACTGCCGTGACATCAATTAATACTCTGAGCCAACTTAGAGGGTCGCAAGCAATTGTAATTCCACCAGAGTATCTTTACTCGCGTACGTATAGTTCTTTGATGACCATGGTGTACATTTTTGTCTTTATTCATAAGATGCTAACTGCACAGCAGATTGGCAGTTGACTTTCTGACCCATTGGAAAGCCACCACCCACTGCGCCGATGTTTTCCCCTCTTACTTCATTGGTGTAGAAACGAGGAAGAGAAACGCGAATGAAATATGCGACATGATAATGAACGTGCCAATGGTTAAAATGAAGGTATGTTAATTGTTAATCTCGAATTTATACGTTTGTATTACCACATCACCATTTTCCGATTTCCATGATTTAAGTATAATCTGCCATTAAACTGCATGTTTGTCAAATATTATTTCGTGTTAATCAAATATTATTCGTACTATACTATTATACACGCTTTAATTGTCTATAAACAGAAAAAGAATTTCCAGATTGCTTTTTAGCCTTATCAGTTAACCAAGACTTAGTTTTTCTATGCATTAACATTCGATGTTAATTGTCAGGGCAAGATATACACCACACAGTGCTTGACATAACTCATAATGGTTTTCCGTGCACTTCTGCGGCAGAGAACTGCTATTTTAATATACAAACTATGACACTGAGATGATTTTTGTACGCTGAAGCTCATCAACTGAATACGGTCTACAATTCCACTCTTCATCTTAAGGCATAATTTGGTGTCTTCGATCGCCAATACATCTCACAAAATTTAAACCAAATATTACAAAATTATCCTAATAATTTGGGGGAAAGATTGCTTGTCATGATTGCCACCGTATGCGGGTTCTAGAGCTGAGACATTTTTAAATAATACTCTCTTGAGTAGTAAACAAAGTGCAAAGTTCTATTTTCTGATACTTAGAAATTAATAAAGTCCTACAAATCCTTAAATACATCTTACAATGAAAAAAACATCTATGTGAGTTTATCAAATACGCTTTTCCTGATTCCTACTTATTCTCAATATTACTTTCAAATCCAAGTGTAGACAATAATTGAACATTTTTTGAAATTACTATGTATTTAAGTTGATTTCGAAACACAACTTTATATTATTTAATTTTTCGATTAGTGTCAATTCGGGAATGATATTCTGCCTATTTCAAAACAGTTTATAACATGAATGATGCATGAACACTTTTAGCATGTTTCTAGAAAATGAAACTTTTCATTTGATGCGAAATTTTATCAAGAGGAGAAAATATTTCAGATAAAATATTTAAACGATATTTCATTGTAAAAAATATAAAATAAATAAAAAAGTCATTCTTAAAGCAGAAAAGTAAAAATAGGGATAAGTTACTTTGTTAATATTTCGCGCTTTAAAAGCACAAAGCAGCGACCGAATACAATTCACAAGGCGGACTGGAGTAGAAACTGATTAACTGACCTGTTTTCAGATGAATTCACTTTGGAGGTTGTTTTCTTTTAAACAAAGATTCGTCGCAGCAGAATTAGAAATCCCACTGCCTTCTACGGAGGTACGTCCGAGTGTATCCCATTCCTCAAAGGAACAGATACAATAGTAAACATGGCATACCACACAACCACCGAACCACCCAAGCGGCAAAATGAGAAACCCACTGCTAGGGTCCACGCGTCCGCCTCCAAGCACAGCGAGTTGGTGATGAGGTCAAAGGTCGCCTTCCACCGCGATCATAACTCAAGGCGGCTACGCGTAATGCTAGTATTACCATGCCACAGGAAAACAATACACCCGACCTCCACCGCGGACTTTTGCGTTCTTCGCCGCTGTCCTTTTTTAAACTTTTTTCCTTTCCTATTTTTTTTTATTTCCACCTTGGAATACACACACAATTCAGCGAGGCCATACATCAGAAAGAAATATGAAATATATACAACAGATTACGAATGCAATATTGGAATGGTGGCCGGAACAAAACAATGTTCCATTGTCCGGCGTTTTCCCAGGCGGAGGAAGAGAAGGGAGGTAGCAAAACAACCATTTTCGTTTCCAGAATGCGCGTTTCGTTTCGTAATTGTCCGGCCTCCCGGCTCCGATAAGACGTATGGCGCCGCGGGCGGGAGTCTTCGCCGTTGTGGTCACTGAGCACGGCTGCGCGCTCTGTCGGTGGACGGGGAGAACTTACCGCGGCTGCGACTTACTGCGACTGGTTGAAGGCGTTGAGAGGTTGTTTTTTTTTCAGTGTAGCCTTGTAATGTTTCGAGCAATAACTTTTCAGTGGTCAAAAATATTCCTGTTTAGGTCATGTGTGATAACCGCTGGCCGAAAGGTGTATAAAAATACTACCAGAGCGCCCGGTTTTAATATTTGTAGAATTACACTATAGACAGTAGATAGTGAAGGAAGATGCTATATAAATAAAGGATAATGTATTCATCTCTAATTTTCTAGTAAAAATTGTCACAAACGTTTTAATTCGAATCTACTTGGCTGCTCAGGAGGTACCACGACATAGGTACAGAGGCCAACATTTAGGCAGAGACGCTGCGTCTGACGACCTTTGGTCGAAACGTTGGTATCTACCTAGGACGCGACGTCTCCCGGACAGCCAAGTAGACACTGAATCCGACCACGGAAGCCTACGCTTTTGTTTCAATTCGCGTTTGTTTCATTCAATTATTTTGGACAGTAATATTCCAATAAGACGATGCCAGGAATTATAATTCAAATATTTTTTTTAATGTTATACAAGAAAAGTAAAGTTATGGTAATGTAATAATAATAATCATTATTATTGTTATTCTTATTTCTTGATTAGTATTTTTATAATATCCTTTACGTCAATTCGATTGATTGATTCTTTGTGATTCCGGGCGCGCCAACTACTAGATGTGTATGTGTGTCTGTGTCTGTATGTATCCCGTAAGTGTATTACATGTTTTACTCGGGAGTTGGCGGCGGTCTTCCCCCGCTGGATGGCGAAATCCGGCGCCGACCTACCGATGGGTAGAGGGATTCTCCTCAACCAGGTATTTCCCGCCAGCGGGGCACCGCCCTAGCAGGAACAAGCTCTAAGCTCCCGACCGGTCTCCCGGCATGTGCGGTATTATAGTGCATGTTAGTGTAAGTGTGCGTATAAGGGGAGAGGATAGGACAAAGAAGAGGTAGGTATGATCGCGCGCGGTTCGTGGCCCGTTTGTTAGGGTACGGCTCCGGTATTCACCTACTGCTGTTCGAAGAAATCACGGAAAACTACCGATCAGAGCAGACGGCCGCTATAATTCTCTTCCAGACAGCGACTGAATTCGACCTAGCTGACAAGCTTATATCGAAAATCCTGACGCTGTCGGGATCGAACCTAGGACCTCCGGTCAGAGGGACTGCAGTGACCTCAGTTCATGCCCTGAGCCATCTCTCCCGATGCGTCAATTCGAAATGTTCAGTTTCCTTTAGAGAATTATTTAAAACAAATGCATTGTAAATCGAACCATTATGTAATTATCGGCATGAGTTCGATCTAATTCCTCGTTTTTGGAAATTTGATATTTACTGCTGACCACGAGAACCGCATCTAATCAAACACACAAATGACTCACTCTTCCACGAAACTCCACAGCAGAATACAATTAATTTCAATACCCTTCATTAGCTTTGCCAGCGAACAACGTCAATGAACCTTCACAATATCCCCCACACGAGAATACATCATCCAATATTTCAGGTGGAGATAACCTTGCACCAAGCGGAGTCGCAAAGGTCCCGAGACGGTGTTTCTGTTAGTCCTACATTGCCGCCCCATTACCCAAACCTCGCTATCTGCCTGAAGATGGAGGGGGAGGAAGAGGAGGAGTGAGCATGATATTCCTGCAAGAGGGAGCATGCTCTTCACCACTCCGCCACACCCCTCCACCACCTCTTGGCCAGAAACACCTCCATTGTGACCGCCCCACTAAAACAGCGTGTACAAACACGACTCGGGACTACCTGCCTGTCGCTCCACTGTCGCAGCCACCGCCGACACAAGACCAGACCCTGTCCTGGACAAATGTTTAGGGTGCGGACTATTTGATGATATGTTTCGCTTGAAATAGCACATTTAGCTAAGCTGGCTGCAAAGTTATTCTATGGACAGTAAGGTAAACAGTAACCAACACAGGAGTAAACACATAATGGAACGGACATAACACTCGGATGGGTGGGCAAAGCCTCCCTGCATTAACTCATCGCTATACAAACATGGCGGACGCCGCGTATATAAACAGGGGGGATAATATGTGTTGGGGATAGTGGGGGAGGGAAGGCGCGCTCTAAGTTGATGTGTTGGTGTAGCGTGTGGGTGTGGTAGGGTGCTTCGGCAGGGGTGGGAATGGGGGGAGAGTTTGGGGCGGAAGCACGCACGTGTGTGTGTGTGTGCGTGAGGATGTGGTCCCGTCGAGGGCTTGATACTCTTCCAGTGGTCGAGGAGAGCGTGTCTTCCGAGAATCGATGCGGAGCGTGTGTGATTGCAAGAGACCTCAGTCTAATGCGAGCGAGAGAATGGAGTGCCGCAGGGTCTCACTGTGACGCACAAGTGATCGGAGCATAAATTCTTGGAAATTATATTCTATTTCTAAATAACATTGTTAGAAAATGAAAAAAAATATATTTTATGCACGAAAGAAAACTAAAACACCAAAAAATCACAAGATCATAAATTAAGGAAAAAACAGAAGAGTAATAAAATAAATCAAATACGAGAACCAATAATACTCCAAAACTCCAACATAACGTTATTTAACATTCTCTGCGAAAAATCTTAAGGAGAAAAGAAGAACTTTTATGACCCTTCAGAAAGAAAAGTAATTTTGAGGGAACTGAACAATAATTTTTATTACGTCTGTATTTTCAAACAAAATGCACGAAAAAGAAGGGTAGAAGGGCAAAAAGGTGAGAGTGAAAGAATGTTAAGAGAAATAAAAAAGAAATTACAAGCGACAAGAGCCTTTCTAAGTTTTTCGTTTTGAAGCACTACATTAGTT
This sequence comes from Acheta domesticus, assembly GCA_031308135.1. Classification (NCBI taxonomy): domain Eukaryota; kingdom Metazoa; phylum Arthropoda; class Insecta; order Orthoptera; family Gryllidae; genus Acheta; species Acheta domesticus. The sequence goes on from JAHLJT010000631.1 coordinate 62,512,716, forward strand.
GACAGTTCTCTTCTCAGTCACCATCCTTCTATTTCATTTAGTCATGTTTCACTTTATTTATACATTTATATGCTCTTACAGTTTCATGTTAAATGTAGTTGCCTTTCTGTTATTATCACACTAACGTTCTTTCAGAGGGTTTCTATTAGCACATACTCTTCACTAGATTTTTGGTGATCATTCTGTACTCATGACATATTAATCCCTTCGATATATTCATTCATTTATTCACCTCCTTGGAAAGTCTTTTTTATTTGCATGGTCCGTAAAACATTATTTTTCATTCAAAGAATAGTGATTCCTGGATCGTACAATTTTCCTTCATTTCGGTATTTAACAAAACAGTTCCTGACCGTATTATTAAATGCGTCATTAACTTTCAATAAAACTCAAGATTTTGTGACAAGATTGGGTGCAATATTTCAGTATCAACGCCCTTGTTTTTGCACATCCTTCAACCGGATGATCCTATGATTTAAGCCCATTCATCTGTGAATTTTCTACCATAACTAAAGAGCTGGGTCGATTTCTGCCTAAAGATTGATTAATTTTGTTATTCGAGGCACGTCAATTGTTATAGACAGTTCCATAAGTGTATTTTATGCTATATTGCCGGAGGTGGCAGTAATTCTCTCCAACTGGAACGTGAAGCCCGCGCCGACCTATTGGCCTACGTCGTCTTGTGAGGGGGGCGAGGGAAGTTCCAGACTAATAGCCAGACATGTGTGATAGTGTAGAGCATGCAAGATTATGTCCGTGTGTAAGGAAATGGAAGGGCTCAAGAACAAGGAACGAAAGGCCACGGAACGCTAGCGGACCGTGGCCTACTTGGTATTGCTTCAGCATTCAGAAAAACAACCGATCAGTCCAGCCAGTCGCTAGGTTTCTCCACTAAACTGCGACTGAATTTGGTCTATATATCTACCTGTGTGTACTGGCACGTCCTTACAGCAGGATCCCGGCTTTGCGGTCTCATGGGTTGCGGTCCCTACGCGTATTCTGGTCTTCTCAACCTGAGAAGTGAGCTTTTTCATCGTTACCCAGCTACGATATGGGGACATTACAAGTAAATCGCACACTATAACCATCCCCGACCGGGAATCAACCCGAGGTCGCGACACAGAAAGCGAGCACGACGACCAGGGAGCTACATACAGTTAGTAACAGTCTTGTTTGTACAGTCCCTAATTTGCTCGAAAATCGTTAATTTTAAGAGGAAAATTAATACTAATGAAAAATATATTATAAGATAATTGAATAATACAGTTAATAAAACGAAACTTCGTACACCTAGAAGAAATTGCCTTGAGTTTGAAATTCACTAGCACATTTAGTCGCTCGGGAACTAGCAGCTACGAAGGTTTCCAAGCAACAAAATGCGCTGGTGAACTTCAAATTCAAGGCCTTTTCGTCTAGGTTACATTTTATTTAACTGATATTATTCAATTATATTGTAATATATTTTTCATTAGTATTAATTTCCCACTTAAAATTAATATTTTTCGAGCAAATTATGAACTGTACAAAAAAGACTGTTACCAACTGTACATCTACCTACTGTGGAAAACTCGCCACCGTCGGCACTCGAACCCTAGGACCTTTGATGGCGAGTTTCTGTAGTGACAACGGTTGTGTCTGCGCGCACAGCCGGTCAATGCATCGGAGCAGCTGCGCGCGCGCTGCAGGCCAGTGCGGATTAGGGGCCGGTGGGCGCCGTGCGAGCCCGCTCTCAGGACAAGCAGCTGCCCAGGCAGACAGGCAGGCAGTGGGCGCTGCGAATCGCTGCGCGGGAGACGGGCGTGCGAGCGGCGCCTGTTTGTCTAGGCTGGCAGACGGCGCGGCGGTTATCGACGAGCGAAGAGCCGAGGACGGAGCGTTAAGGTTGGGGAGGGACAAAATGCAGAAGGGAGACGATTTGATGAAGGGGACGGCCAGAGACCAGGGGATGAAGGCTGATGGAAATTGTGGAAATGGAGCAGGGAGACGATTTGATGAAGAGAACGGTCAGAGACCAGAGGATAAAAACTGATGTAAATTGTGGAAACGGAGAAGGGAGACGATTTGATGAAGGGGACGGCCAGAGACCAGAGGATAACGGCGGATGGAAACATGAACGGCGGATGGAAAGATAACGGCGGATGGAAAAAACAAAGCATGAATAGTGTCTTTAGAACGAATGAGTTGCTGAGGACTGGCGTGGTCGGCGTGCACGATGCGGTTGACGTGGTCGGTGTGGTTAGCAAACGCGGCGTAGTCGGGGTGGAAGTGCAGGGCAAGTGCGGTCTGCGTGGATAGTGTGGTCAGAGTAGCCGGCGTGGTCGGGACGGTCTGAGCGGGCGGCATGGACGGCGTGGTCGACATACTCGCGTCAGTAGGCGTGATTAGCGTGGTCGGTGCGGTAGGCGCGGTCGACGTGGATGGTGACGTCGCGTCGGGGCGGTCGGGGCGGTGGGGGTGGTCGGGGTGGTCAGGGTGGTCGGGGCGGACGGCGAGGTCTGCGCGGTCTGCGAGATTGGAGTGGTCGGTGTGGTCAAAGTGGTCAAAGTCGGTGTGGTCAACCTTAGGCAGAAGGGGTAGTCGGCATCGCTGTCGTATGCGGCGTGGTTAGTGTGGCTTTGTCGTATGTGTATTGGGTGGTGTATGCGATTCGACGTGCCGGGGGTGACGTGGTAAGATGGTTCGATATGGGTGTACGGCAGTTTTGGTGGTGGGGTAGCAGCACATCATGTAGGAGGATTGACAGTGTAGAAGGCAGGTTGGCAAGCTGCGTGTGTGATGGGGAGAGGGGTCTGCCGATCGACACGGCCGTGCCGGGTGATCCGATTAATGGGCGACGTGAAATCTGGCGCCTGTCCAGGTGCGACAACCTAATGGAGTTGAAACAGTTGCCCCGTAGGGCTGCTGCGGTCTCTAGCACTGAAATGCGTGGATTTCATGAGGACGGAGGCTTAAAGCACGTGGAATTATACGTGTAAAGTGAGTAAGAAAGCGTCATTATGCAGTTATTGGCGTTTAACTTCTTAACGCTGTTTTATATTCTTTTTTTGCTGATGTATGTGTTAGGATATTGAAGAAAGAATAACGTAATTTTGATGATTGGTATGTGGTCATCCAATCAATGATTTCTTAGAAAACAAGTAAAATGAACTTACGCACAAACTTTAATTACGACAGCCGGTCTCAATATGTTGGTATATTCATTTTTGTTTACTCAGCACATATTTTTTAGCTAGAAGAAAATATGTTAACTGTTGAGATTTTGATTAACTCATTTTTACTTTACAAAATTAGATTGTAAACAAAAATTTAACATTCCATTACATTACATTACTTAATTGAATAACACGATATATTATTTCATTTCAGTACAGCACATTTTGCTTTCGAAGGAAACAATTCTCACAATTGGTGGTTATATAATCTAAGATCGTTTATTTATCGCGCAATGTAGATGAAATAAAAACCTATTGAAAGATCAATCATTTCAGTAAAATCTTGGGCCAGAATCATTTACACATTTGCTGTAGTTTTTTTACGTTTAACGTAGTTGAAATTCACCTTTTGCAATTCTATTTTGCTTCTTTTCGCCTACTGAACCCAGAAGCCAGAAACGTGAAACTAAAAAAAAAGTTTTCCCCCGTCCATTTGTTAAACACTTTATTCCCATGCGAGCATTTTTTGTGCCCTCCTTTGATCGCAAAACATCCTTCACATTTAATGCGTGTTAATTCCAGTTTCCACGGGCCTTTCAATCAGTCCCCGCCTGGGGGCCTCGCCATAAAAATATCGTACGACCCCGCCCGGCGAAATGAAGCTTTGTTTCTTGCAATCCCGGGTAAGAAGCGAGTTCCAGATTAAATTCCACCCGGCGACGAGGCGTGAAGCGTGGAACGCAGGGAGGCGAAAATCAATACAACACAACACAGCGGCGCCGCGATTGGGGATACATATCGCGAGGATCTAACGACATCGTGCGGGGCCCGACGCGGGATGAAATTCTCGCTGCAACGAAACCGATACCAGCCGACACGCGTTGCAATTTCCATACAACATCACGCCGACGCTGCGTGTACAGCAGCGAAAATTTGAAACTCAAAACTGCGAAACGCGATTTCAAACCTACGTCCACCCACACTCGGCAAACGTTTGGCGGCGGCGGGCACACGAGCTATGTAAAATGCTTGAGGTTTGCTGTAAAACGTGCATGCTGTCCGAATGGCACGTTGACATGAAAAAGTAAACGTTTGAGTTCCTACATGATTGAACACTGGCCTGGCGTTGGGCTGGCTTCCCCGCTCTACAAGTCAGGTCTGCGTTGGGGCGTCCGCGGGGAGTGATAGCCGTAGTGGTGTGCAGTGGTTGAATGCATTAACAGATTAACAACTACAAGTTACAGTTTTGAATTAAACGTGTTGCGTGGGCTTCGCGACGTGTTTGATGCGCCCGAATCAAAGCCGTGTATCGATCAAATATGGGCCTTGTTACGGAAGCAAATTAAAATTGGGGCGCGGGTGGCAGGGTTTTGGGGGCTATATATTATACAGGATTCATCAGCACTTTTGGAAACGAGCTCTAGCCGCTCTGAGTTGGGTAATGAAAACCATCACTCTAATCGAAACTGTAAACCATCTCTTGTTAGCGGAACGACAGCCCCGTATTGGCCTTGCGAGTAAGGTAATGAGAGGTTGTGAATTTTGGGTGCGGGATGATCGGGCAAAATGGCTTTGGGAAAGTAATGGGGAAGCGTGAAGGAGTTCCCAGGGAAGAGATGTAGGGTAATTGGTTTGAAAAAAACATTGCATTAAAAGCGTTCTGACTTTATAAAAAGTCAAATTATTAGTTTAACTAGAAGTCATTTACTCCGACCTAATTAGTGCTTGTGAACAAGTATAACATTATGTAAGAAAAAAAAATTAAATTATGTTTAAAGAAATAAAAGTTGTAGCCAGAGAATTTTTGAAAACTTCAAATCAACAGCATAAACTTGAACTTTCACTGGAGAATTTCTTGTTTCCATGTTCCTCCGTTATCTAGTAGGCTTCGAGAAAAGTAAAATAAAATATCAACAGAAAGAAAGATTTGAATGTTCTACTCTATGAGTGATTTTGTTTGACACGAGTTTACAAAAATGACAAATAAAATGACATCTTCTGCAGATGAAATATCAGCGACAATCAGTACTCTCGCACAATATCGTTCACAAAACACTTCGAGCACACGCACACACACACACACACACACACACACACACACACACACACACACACACACACAAATTACTATTGTACAGAGGGGGCTACGAGCGTCCTCCCTTGAATATTTTTACATTGAAAAACTAAAACAATATATATTAACAACAGAGAGAGAACTTAACTATAAAACAATTGTTTACAGAATTGGTTGAGTCTTTTTTCTGTAAAGTGTATAAAGTACGATCTTCTTAAGACTTTTTAAAGGTAAAGAAACACGAGGCAATGAAAGTTTTGTTATGATACTTTTCGCTTTTATATTTGCTTTAAATTATATGGTATTCACTAAAAAGAAAACAGTTTAAAACTACTAATTACTCATTGTCTGTTCTTATTGTGATAGAATACACACAGACCTCCAGAAAGGTAACAATTTAAGAACAAATAAACAAACAGCACTAAATAGCAAACAAAAATATTTCCACGGAATTTTTGTTTTTTCATAATCAGTTTTGCGATTTTTATCACCTTAGGCCAACACCACATTTCTAGATTACTTTAAGGGCTTCATGTACTTGAAAACGTTAATGTAAATATATGTGGAGAATCGTGAGAGTAAAGTAAGTTTTTTATTAGAGTGTCAACGTTTCGCTCATTTATTTGCCCCGCTTCAGGTCTTTAGTTTTATGTATACTAATTGGCATGTGTATTACATTTTATCTGTAAATTTATAGAATTTTGTTGCTCCCACAAACGTATATGCTAATGTAGATGTTCTAAGTTTGTTTTTCATTTTACATCACTTTGGTGTATCATGTTAATTCATCGTGGATAGATGAATGTGATACCAATTTGCCACAGTTTCTTTATTTCAGGCGATATCAGAGAACTAACGCGTTTTATTGGTTAAAAGGCACTGAAAAATCGTTTTTAGCTTATAATTTACTCCTCGTCCTAAGGATACAGTCATATCTGATTATTCTTGCACTGGATATTGCGTAAAATAAAGCCACCGGTTGTTATTTTGTTGCCTCATGATTGTGAACCTAGTAAAGTGAACAAAAAAACAACAATTGAATATCGCCATTTCTGATTTTGCATTCCTGCAATATTTTAATATATAATTAATTAATATTTTAATAAATATTTTAGTATATTCGTTTATACTAGTTACATGTTAAATTTCACAAAACTAATGTATTTCTTCCAAAGATATGAAAGAAATTCTACAAGCACTGGATGATGAGATCCACATGTCAGCTAACGAGAGATTTCCCTCTGCAGGTATTACCACTGCACAGCACTTCTTCAGCCGGGACAGGCTCTTATTACTCGACTGGTCTCGCGTCACCTGCCAAAATGCAAGGGTGTGGGTAAGGGTACATGAGGGGACAAGGATGAAGTAAAGATCGCACCAGACCAGCGGCCCGCCCCGTATTGCTACGGCATTCATCTGTTTTTGATCGGAGAAACCATGAAAATCTATCGATCACTGCAGTCGGCCGCAAGAATTGTTCTCGAGAGTGGCTGAATTCGACCTAGTACCGAAAATCCGCACCTCAGGGACTCGAACATTAGGACTCCGATTGGAGCCGCAGAAGAGTCAGCGACAATGCTGACCACGAGATAAATACAGCTGATGTGGTCATTGGTCATTCAGATATTGAATACATACGACTTTAAAGCATATTGACTTTCTTTGAAAAAAAATATAATACAATGTTGTGATAATATCTTTCAATATTTATACAAAATGCCTCAACATAAAATTAATATTCTAAAAACACCAAACTCAAAATACTGCATGTTGTCACCACGTTGTGGTACAACATACGCAGAGCTTGGCTTAAAACAGGAGACGAGAATACTCAACTTAGAAGCCTTTCTCAAGAGGGTCGTTAGTCGCCCATCCGTCGCCAGAGCCGTACCCGGTCATGAACTGCCAGCGCTCATTTCGCCCCCGTTTCGCGCGCACCGCCCCGTTCCTTCCTCCCTCTAAGTCACCTGCCGGTGGAAAAACCCGCAGAAGCAAGTCGGCTTTCCGGCGGGGGCCCCGGGCATAAATCCTGCTCCAAAGCGGCTCCTTACGCCGTCGCCAGCCGTCCGCCAAATAAACGCCACCTGAAGCCCGGCTAGTCGCGTGGGTGGGATGAAGCCATAAATATCTTGCAGCGGTGCCGGCCCGCCTCTCCGGCCCGCCCCCCCGCCTGCCCTGCAAGAGCGGCACTGGCCCGCTCGCTCTTGCTTTCGTGCGGCTCTCATCGCCTGGCTTAGCGCACGGCGATTGTCCGTTCTGTTCGCCTCGACCTCTTCACTGAGGCCACCCATCATTTTCTACATTAACTCGCACTAGTTTATGCAAGATGATATCAATAATAATAATAATAATAATAATAATAATAATAATAATGTGTGTGTGAAAGAGAGAGGGAGAGAGAGAGAGAGAGAGAGAGGAAGGGAAGGAGAAAGAAATGTGTTCTAGGATTTGCAATACCAGATTAATAAAAAGATTAGTAATAATAGTCATGATAATAACAGTCGTAATAATAATAGTAATGATAAGAGTAATGATAATAACAGTAATAATAATATGTGTGTGCATGTGTGTGGGTGTATGCGTGTGGGGGAGAGAGAGAGAGACGGAGAGGGAGGGAGAACGAAATGTGTTGTAATATTTGCAATACCGGATTGAGGAAGAAAACTTAATAACCATTTAAAACCTGGAAAGTTAACTGCGTAATAGAAGCCATGGACACGCTTCAGCAAATGTTGTCCATACCTAATCATCTAGGGTAATGATCAAATAATGACTACATGTAATTAGATACATTACAAAAATTCGTGACAATAAATGTTATGATTTCCTCATATATTAATATAATAATAATAATGTTAATAATAATAAAAAGAGGCCGTTCTTATAGTCATACTAAGAGACCCTACTTCTATAGTAGAACTTCTTCCCTTTATGTCCGAATACTGAAAACCCACCTCTTTTACATTCTTTAGACATTTTAACGCTTTCTTTTCATTAATAGTGTACCTTCTAGTATTATTTATTTGCATGCGTTTGAGGGCCGACACCCCGCCGCAAATTCTCTCCATCCTGGCCATTACCTTTTCACATTGATCCGTTTTTCCATGCTTTAATGTGCAGATTATGCACATCCACCTTCCCAATTATTTCGCTCCATTTCGACTCTACCTTAGCTGTGTTATTCTTAAATACTTCTTCCTCCCCCTTCCTAAGGTAATTTTCAACCACTTTCTCATGCCCGCTAGCACCGACTCTTTTCAATCACCATCGACTACCTCCTCGATTTTCTCGTCTCTGATTTGCTTTTATCTCAATTCCTTTTCAATTCCTGCCCCACAAATACAAGGATTATTTTACCCCTTATCCTTCCCTCTCTACCAGCTCCATAGTGTTCCCTTCTTCACCCACTCTCACTTTCCAACCTTTCCCTAGTATTGCCTTTCCCATCCACTTTCACGCCTGATTCTACCAGCAAACCTAAGTACCACATAATAATCCTTATTAACTTTTATCCCTTGCTATCCATCACCAATAATACAACCACCCACATACCTCATTTTCCTCGCCTTTCGACCTGTTTGCCTCCCGACACTGCCGCCTTTCCACAATCTTCACCTATCACCATCTCATGTTTTTCCCGTTAGATATACTCGTACGTTCATTTTCACTTCTAATACACACTTCAATACACCACTTTGTTTCTTCTCTTTCCCCAATACCAAACACTTCTTCAACTTTACCTCTTCTACCAACTTGCATTTCCAGCTCCCTGTTCTCCTGCTCTCCCATCTCTCACCCCTTCTTGCATCGACCACCTTCTCAACAACCCCACTCAGATTTACGTTCATCACCACCTCCTCGCGCCCCGTCCACCGGCAAACAAAGGCTCCACATAATACGCCCTATCGCCTTTAACCCCACCCCATCCGCCCTCAAACCCCGGCCGGCGGCGGCGGGCGGGTATCATGCCGCGGCGCAATTCGCCGCTCTCGCCCGCCCGCCCGCCTCCAAATTACAGCACACGCCGCGCTATGTAGGTCGCCCGAAATTTTTTGATCGGACGCACGGGCCACACAGACCTGGAGTTGCCAACTTCGGAAAGACTGTGAGATTTTCCAACGTGCCGGGGAGATTTCGAGTGACAGAAATTTATTATATTAAATATGGAATAAAAATTGACATTTATTTGTAAGCGAAATTGGATATTCATAACTAAGAATCGGATTTTTATGATGTAAAAATGTCAAAATATGCCGTAAAAAAACATGCAAAAGTATGCACTTAAAATGAGTAAAATTATGAAAAAACTTACCTAAGGAACCGAAATACCTATTCAAATAAATAGAAGTTGCGTGAACTTTGTTTTGTGATGGTGAACAAACAAATTGCAACTGATCACATGCTCAAGGTAAAATGAGAAAGAGACGTTATAGAGAGTAGGAGATAAGAAGTGACTCATTTTACAAAATCGATGTTAAAAGAACATCATTTGAATGGGCTTTTCTTTCAGTTAAGCAGATCAATAATGCATAAAGTAGCAAATTTCAAGGGTGATTTATTGTTTCCATTGTTTGGCATGTTTCTCCTATGGGTAAAAATCTTTTAATAGGGTATAGCCAAACGAGGGAAACAATAAATCGCCCTTGAAATTTGCAATTTTATGCATTATTAGGCGTAAAATATGCAACATAATCTAGCATAACCCTAAAATATGCCCTTTTATGCAATATAGCTCAAATATGCAAAATAAAACTTGGTAATATGTATCTAGGGACTTCCTTTGGAAAGATAATCAAACTCCGAAATTCGAGTAAGCAATAGAAATATGCAATTGCATAAAAATGCGATTCCTATTCAGAACTGTTATGATCTTTTTACTTTCCCGTATACGTACGTATACACGGAGTGATATACGTAGTATAGGGAAAGTTATGTAATGCTGCGCGAAAAAATGGCCAATTTTCGGCGGAAAAAAATTAATTGCCGGGCCGTGAAAACGAATAAGTGGATAAAACCAGTTGCTAAATTAAGAAAAAAAATCCTCTATCTCGTGGTGTGGTCAAAATCCATGATTTGTTGCTTCTTTATACTTAAAAATCGATTGACGGCATTCCGTCCGTCTGTCCGTCTGTGGTCAACGCTAGCGCCTAAACCGTTCGGTCGATTTTCTTCAAAATTGATATTCCCCAGTCGATCTGATTCTAGTCGAAGCTTTGTGATTTTGAAAAAGATTCTTTAAAATTTGGGGGTACTTTATATGAAGCCCCCCGGGGATTTTCAACATTTTCTCAAAAACGGCTCCAAATTTTTTCTTTAAATTTCTTGAATGAATAGAGGAAAATACACTTTTTAACATGGCATAGGTCCGATTTTCACGTACAGCTCTGAATTTTTGAAAATTGTGAAAGTTTGAATTTTTTTCGGCGTCTTTCTCCAACTACAAAATTGAAGATAGAGATTTTTTCTTCAAATAAAATTTGTTCTGCATATTGAGTTCTTTAATAAAGGTCATGTAAATGTTTTTCACAATTTTGCTAGTTTTCGTGCAATATTGCGTACAATATGTGCAATTTTAAAAAATTACAAAAACAAAATTTTCTCAAAAACGGCTCCACATTTTTTTCTTTAAACTTTTGGTAGGGATAGTGGTAAATGTACTCTATCAATGACATAAAAGCCATTTTGGTCTATCGGTTGGTTTTTTCAAAAATTACAAAAATGTAAATTTTTTTACTTGTCTCTCACGTCGTTAATATTTACATTATCGGCGATTTTTTTACCATAATTTATTTACGAGTATATATGCTTTAAATAATGTCAAGTAAAGTTTCTCGAAAACCCTACCGTTTTCTGTGAAAAGTAGCTCAAATTTCGGCATTTTCAGAAATGCTCAAACATCATTTTCTCGTATATGGCTGCAATTTTTTTCTTGAAACTTTTGTAACGGATAGTGCTAATTACACTCATTAGTATAGCGTGAAGTTTATTTTGAGTTTTTTTTGTTTTTTTTCAAAAATTATATAAATGTAAATTTTTTGAAAGATCTCTCACATCTTTAATATGCACATTATCCGCAATTTGTAAAGATGATTATATTTGTGAGTGTAAGTGCTTGAAATAACTTCAAATAAAGTATTTTGAAAACTCAAAAATTTTCTGTGAAAATGAGCTTCAAATTTCGCATTTTTTAGTAGTGCTAAAACGCCATTTTCTCTTAAACGGCACATAATTTTTTAAAAGAAAATTGCCATTTACGGCTAGGTTTTTGTGTTCTTTAATATTCTAAAATTAATGTTTCTGTTCTACCAATAGGAAACCGAAAAATTAAGAAAATGACAAAAAAATGTACTTTTGGCGATGATAGATGGTAGCTGGCAAGAAAGAGTATGTGGCAATTCCGAATAGCTAGCGAAGACCCAGGAATATAGAAAACTAATACGGGAAAGTCTGTGCCATTCTGTTGCACCACTAGTTGATCTAATAATGAAGAGTGTGCACATTATTGTCGTTAAGGAAACAAGTTTTAATTCAAAAATTTTTTCGGAAATCTGAGAACTGTGTAATTATTAAATAACTGAATAGTAAACATTTTTTTAAAATAATAAATGGTTTAGGGTACAAAATTTAATACCAAAATGACATTTATTTTCAAAACAAAAAAATTAAATTTTACGTTTTAAAAAAATTAAATTAATATTATAGCACGGAGATATTTAATAAGAGGCCGGAGTCAGAAAATTATTTGCGGAGTGTGAAGTATACGGGTGAAATTCGGAAAGGTGGCAACCCTAGAAGGCTGAGCCGGGTCGGTGGCGGCGAGGATAAACAAGGTAGCGTGCGCGCATGCGCTGTATACTCGGGCTTATCGTTGCTGATAAATCTAACTGCTCTAATCGTAGCGTATTAACTTTTATGCGCAATCGATTCTGTTTAAGTTTGACCGTGTTAACGAGGATCTTTAGGATCATGGCATGCAATGGGATTTTCATAAAATTGATTTTTCTTGGAGATGTATACTTGATAGTTATGCCATTAAAGATTGTATTTCATTGAAAGCCAAGGTTGCGCCATGGGGTGCAGCAAATAAACGTCGTTAGAAATAGAAAAATTTTAATCCAATCTTGCATATGATATTTTTGGGTATTTCGATATAATGTGCAATAAAAATGCTAAAAACAAAAACTATCGGTTTTGATGACATGTGTAAGGGAAAAGGAGCAAATGCATGGTGGAGATGCAACTAATCGACACATCTGAAATATGAAGATCTGGATGGTTGTATGGTTGTTACTTCTTGTTGTCGTATCGAACTGACTCGAATAATAAGTTTCACATTCTGGAGTTCCTTCCTTAAACATTATGAAATACCAAACATATTAACACTAATGAAGACGTCAATAGTACATACATATCATACATAATCATCATCAATCATACATAACGAACACTTTCAATATCAGTCTTTTCGCCACGTTTGTGATGACTAGTTAGATGGGTGTGTGATGGATGATTATCATGTTGGCATGAGTTGAAAGAGGATGGAGCAATGACGAAATGAGAGGAAAGGGAAATAGAAGAATGGCAAGAAAATACTGTTCAAAACTCGCTCTCACTTGGAGGTACTTAGACGAGGATGTTGTGCGGTCTAGCTTCTCCACCATGGCGCTCTCCAATACATTCAATATCGAATGATAATGTTTTAACTTAAATCACGGTGGCGAGATTTCATGTTATAATTCACCTCATACGAGTCGCGACATAATGTCCGTCGCTAGCGGTTCGGCGGAGGTCAAGGTGATACAAAAACCTACAAAAACGTGCGCACGGTAAGGATACAATGCAACCTTTTTACGACCCTCTTGACCTCCGTAGCTTGGGCGCACAGCAGGTTTCTTGCAGGTCTACGCCACCGGCGCTGCGCTCGGCTTTTGTCCGGCCATTGTGGCTCCCCGTTTTACTCGGCATTTCGCAACAAAAGCCTCGCTGCATTCAGTGTAATTTGTCTGTCCACAAATGACCCTGACTGTATTGTTGTAAATATGATTCCTTTCATTGCATATTGCTACTGAATAACAGTGTTTATGAGCACGTTGGACTTCCTTCGTTGTACAAATATACGGTCTGTTCTCCCACTTCCGCAAAAAACGCGACCATTCTAGTTTGCTTTCGTTACGTTGTATTAAATTCTTGGAATTCGTCATACATGCGTACAAAACACAGTCTATTTGAGACCACTATACAACAGAGGATCTATTCATGGTCTAAATAAGTCTCATTGTTCTCTCTTTTGGTGTGAATTAACATCATCGGCAAAGGTTGGAGAAACTGCTCGTATTTTTTTTTTGAAATACATGATCTCTAATTGTGAGTTTTATTGCAAACAATTATTGAGCATTTAAAATTCAATCGAACCACCAATTACATTTTGTTGTTTAAGTACAGCAAATGACCCTCATTTAACCTCACATATTTCTCTCATTTTGCGTTGTCCGCTCGTGTTTTTTTAACTCTTCAAATACGCCCTCTTCCGCGTTTGGATAGAAGCAATAAAATACGCTGTGTTACGTGCCATGTCATCGCGCTGCTAAGTCATGTGAAAGAATGCCCGCAATTGATAACTAATTTGAAATTTCATTCGCGGAAATGCATCGTGGTTATTCGGGTCATACAATTTTCGTTTTTTTGCATTGTCATGTATTTTTTCATAGGCAACTCATTTCCGAAACAATATAAACAATTTTATGGTCAGTGAGACGTGGGTTAGGATTTTTAAAATACAACTTGTCTTGAACATTTTATTTCTGGTTGTAGTTTCCAGAAGATCGTTACGTCCTGAGTATTGAGTTCAGTAATATTATTGTGTTCTGTTCAGTTAAAAAAAATTAGATACAATTCAGCTCTTAATGTTCTGTTCACTTTAAGAAAAAAAATGGATACAATTCAGCCCTTAATGCTGTTATTCAATCATGAAAAGAAGTTAGTTTTAGAAAACTGATTTACAGAATGTTATTTCTCAATAATTTAAAATAATATTCAGTGATATGCTTTTATTAGTAAACTCCACTTTAAAAATTACTTGAATTTTGAAGTTCAATGCTCATATCGCTCATGAAATTGCAAAGAGTCGTAACTCACATAATTTATGAAATTGAGATTTTGACGTCAATAGATTCATTGTCTAGAAATATCTCTTCTTAGAAAATGTCATATTCCAAAAGTAATATTTTCCTGCTTAATTTTATAAAAACCAAATGTTGAATACCAATAATTTGTTATATTCAGGCAAAATGTTGTATGACACATAATTTAAAAACAACCTCCTTTCTTTTTGTCCCTTTAAGAGAAACAGAATGCTACAAAGACCGCTCTTGCAGTTCAACGTTCACAGAGAAAGAATATTTAGATGAATGATCGTATATTTTTATTGTGGTGGAACATTTAACCGAAGATCTTATCAGGGACAAAAGCAAATCAGCATACCACATGCGTATGTTTAGAAAGACAGATAAAAAATAAATCTTTCTGACAATCTTAATTTGTGACCGAACTAAACACATCGAATGAGTAACATCCTTTTAAACCGGCATTCAAATAATGCTGTACAATACACACCCTCTACGGCAGGGTTCATTTTCAAACGCTCCCTTTCTCTTTGAATAAAAAACCATCAACCCTTCCGAACAAAAAACGAATGCTCCTTGCGGAACGGGGCGACATACGGCTGGGCACGCATAGAGAACAGCAATGCTCTTGTGTCAGCGCTTATACATAGAAGGGCGTTTTATATTCATCACGTCAGCAAACTGAATCTAGAACTTCTCCGAATCGAAGCGCGAATGGGTCTCGCCGCCGCAGGCTGCAGTGGCAATGGCGAGGACAGCGGAGGTGGAGGATGTGGGGGGGGGATGATGCCGGTGTAGATAGTAGTGGTGATGCCTTTTGTAACGGAGTCGCTGTCGATATCAGCTTTCTCGTTGCTGTTACAGGGGGAAACGACGGTGATGGTGTCGTTTGCGGTGACGATGGCAGTGACAGTGACCGTGGCAATGACAATGGCAGTGGCAGTGATAGTGACAGTGACAGTGACGATGAAAGTGACAGTGACAGTGGATGTTACAGTGGACGTTAGTGACAGTGACCGTGACCGTGACCGTGACAACGGTGATGAAGACGGCGACGTTGATGAAGTCGGTGACTGTAATGAAGGCGATGACGGTAATAAAGACAGTCACGGTGGTGGCGGGGAAGGTGACGGTTGGGGTGGCGATGGAATGGCATTTATGATGGTGTGACGGTGACGGTCGCAGTGGCAGTGATGATGATTTAGGAGATAGAGGTAACAGCAGTGGTGATGGTGACCACGGTGGTGGCGGTGGAGGTGGCAGTGATGGTGACGGTGACCGCGCCGGCCGCGGTGGCGTTGATTAAGGAGATAGCGGTAGCCGCAGAGGCGGTGACGGTGGCGACGGCGGTGGCAGAGGCGTGGTGGTGGTGGCGGCGGTCCGACGGGTAATGCATACATATACATGGCTTCGCGGTCCGCCCTTCCGCTCCGTAGAGCCGAGGTTATCGAGCGGACGAACAGGATTAAAAACTGACCCCCGCGCGCACTCGTTCTAATAGAAGCCACAACTCCAGAGGCCGACCCGACCGCAGCGGGCGTCGCGTGAGGGGCGGCGGAGGGTGTGTGAGGTGGGGCGTGTTAACCATATGGCACCGATAGCGCACGCCAGCCATTGTGACCCTTAATTGCTCCAACGCCTCCGGACAAAACAAGCGGCGTTTTGTGTCACGGACCCATCTGCAGATAGTGCCGCGTGATGGGGACGGGGTGAAGGCGCCGCTGGGTGGTGGCTGTGGTTGGGGTGGCTGCCGGTGGCTCACATGACGGCGGCGGCGGCGGCGACGGTGGTGGTGGTGGTGATGGTGACAGAGAAACAGACTGCAGTTTGCGGTTTCGATATCTGGTGCGGTTTAGATGTCGATCGCTGACGGTTGCTCTGATAGTGTGATGTGAAAATAAGAAAGGCTGGTTGAGAAGATGACGATTATAGCGATGGTGATTATAGCGCCAGAAATTATTACGAAAAAATATGTGTTGTAAAAATGTATTAATTTTATGAAAATCAGGGCAATATTTTTTGTTCTTATTAATTCACAGTTCAAAAACATCATATCGTTGCCACAAATAGTAAACAAAAATTTTAGAATATAACTGCTTTCAAAATATGGAATCCACAAAATTAAAAATTTGACGATTTGATGACTTATCATATAAAATAAAATCGTAACATAAAAAGCATCTTTCAGAGATACAATCAACACTATCAACACTATGATTCTAGTGTGGGTAAACTAGATTAAATTATTTCGTACCTTTTAAACTTAAGTTTTTAGTTGTTCTTTATGTACTCTTTGATTCTCAGGTGCAATTTGAGATTTTGAAAAATTACGTAGTTGAATACTGATAGATGTGGCGCTGGAAGGGGGTAGTGATCGTATCCTCCTGCAGTTACTGCACAGCACTCCTTATTCGCGAAATAGTACTTTATAACTATTTTTTGTCAATTAACAAAAGTTATAATAAACTTATTTTAAAACATTACTTATTTCATAATATGAAAATTAAAAATGTAATTGATGTGCAACACTAGTAAGGAATCCTGGAGAGAGCTCATCAGAAGTTAAAATAATGTTAAAATTTGTAAAGAAGCAAAAGGTTTTATTTCAATTAATATCGATTTAAAAACAAGCCTCTAGTGGCAAAGAAGAAAACAGTAAAGTAAAGAATAGTTCCGCCAAATAAAATTGTATTTTTCAATTAATTATTTCTTCATTCGTTCAGTTTCTGCCATTCGTTTGCTTTTAGCATTAAATCTCGCACATGTGTCTTCTGTGTCTGTAGCTTCACTCCCCGTATAGGCGTACGCTGTGTACAGAGGTGTGCAAATTATTAAACTAAAGATTTTTTCGGTAATTCTTAGAAATTATTCGGCGTCTTAGAAATTATAAATAAAACTGACGGCATTCCTATTGTATTTGAAACAATACATAGTGACGTCTTATACTTTTTGATTGGTGTTTCGTGTACAACTGATGTTGGTACAACTGTTATTTAATTTGTTTACTCCACAGTGTGGACAGTTTGTTTACTCTACAGTGTGTCTCAGTTACTGCCATTGAACAACTGAACAACCTGTGCTGCACTGGCCAGCTAACAGTCCAGATACGAAACCTATTGAAAATATTTTGACAATAGTTAAAAAGAAGCTAAAAATAGTAAAATAACGACATGTGGAGTTCCGGTGGTGAAATTGACAAAATATCGCAAAACGATCCAGACGTCAAAATGCAGTGTTTGGCATTGATGAGAAAGATGCCAGGGAGGATCACAATGCTCATAAATAAAAAAAAGGAATGTTCACTAAATATTAAAAATAATTCCTACGTATGAAAACAAATTCATCAATTCAAACTCTACGTCTTTAGTCTAATAATAAGCACACCTCTGTATTTGTAATGACGCCAGTGTGGAGTACCAGTGTGGAGTTGTGGCTTTGGCAGCAGTGCCCGTGAGTGCACGCGCGTGCTGTGGCCGGCTGCGCGTTTTTCTCCCCTCCGTGCGTCGAGACCCCATGTCGCTCTTCCCCTCTTTTCTCCCGCCCGGCGAGAGCGCCCCTGCAATGGTAGCCACACTGGAGCGGAAGTGCATACGAGGCGGGCGGGGGACCGTAAAAAAAGAGGTAGTTGAGATGTCAACGGCCATTGCTGTGAGTATGATGGTTGCAGCCAGAGGCGTATCTAGGTATTCAGGCGCCCGTGGCATGCATCGAATTTGCGCCCCTGTCAGCATACTTCAAATGACAATTGCTCTTACTTGTTTTAATAGGTATACTTTAAATCTATGGTCACGGGGTAAAGTTCTCAAGTCAATTTTTGGTGAAAATGGGTTAAGTACTGAAACTACAACTTAAGTATCTATATTTTAATTTAGTAAAACAACCGAATTCAAATGTTGCCACCTTAACGAGAAAAAAGCGTTTGGAAATAGCGTTAAGCGTAGGAAAAAGCGTTGGCTGAATTATCTAACCCTTGTTTTCTCCAAACTAAGATTGTTGACTTAGGAACTTTTACCCCGTGATGACAGAAATAGCGCCCCTTGTGAGTGGCGCCCATGGCACGTGCCATGTTTGCCGTACCGTAGATACGCCTCTGGTTGCAGCTTTGGTGCTCTCACTGGATATACCTCGCGGTACGTGGTGCGGGTTTTTTTTTCTGCGAGGCACGTTGTGGTGAGGTTCATTTTTCGATCGAACCTGGCAGATAAGGGAGGCCTGTTATTTTCCTGAAACCATGCAGGCACGTGTTAAGCATATGAACGTTTTGCTGATTTAGTGTTTGAGAGTTTGGAATGTTTTGTACGGAAGACACAAAAAATTAGCATACATCTCATGTTTAAAGCGATGATAATTTATTATTATTATTAACTTATATGAATGTACACGGATGTATGCCTTAAAAGACGATAATGTTGGTTGTCAAATTTCTTGCATGCCAGAAGCATCCCTTAGTAACTTTGTTCATTTCCAGAAAGGACAAGGTTAGGTTGTAATTGTTATTCAAAACAATTACGGACTGTCTTATATCAAAGAATATCAGTTTTTGTAGCGTCACAAATAAATATACTCCACCATATAA
Organism: Acheta domesticus; assembly: GCA_031308135.1. Classification (NCBI taxonomy): domain Eukaryota; kingdom Metazoa; phylum Arthropoda; class Insecta; order Orthoptera; family Gryllidae; genus Acheta; species Acheta domesticus. The sequence goes on from JAHLJT010000631.1 coordinate 62,531,640, forward strand.
ATGGGCAATGTTCAGGCAGCAATTGAAAGTCTGTTTGACGAGTAAAGAATCTCTAATTCATGGGCGCATCCTTCATTCTGTTTCCATCGTATTTTGATTTTTTACATACCCAAACTAAGCTATTATAGAATAAATCTTATTTTTCCGTTAAAAAATCGGAAATAAATCTAAGAAAAAATATGTAAGAATAAACGTTAATGATGAAGTGAACAAAAGCTCTTACAGAGTCACAATAACAAGTGCATGAACAGCGTGCAGTAGTAGTAGTCCTCGTTGCTACCGTCATTGCAGAGACGGTAGCAGTCCTAATAACGAAAGCCAGGTTAATAGAAGTTTGATAACAATAAAAAGGGCAATACACTCATGACCCAAAAAAAGTCTAATACAAATGTCATAAAAGAAAAAAATACAAGTAATATTAGCCAAGAGACATTGGTCACAGTAAGAGGACAAAAGATTTGGAGTGGTCCATTGACCAATGACAATCGCAGAGCAGGCAGCAATACCTTCAACATCGCCAATGACGAGCACATTTCTAATAACCAAGAAGGTAACTAGAGCAGAGTGGACTCTGGCGTCTGTAGCTACATTTACTATTCAAAAGAAAAAGGTGCACTCGAGATAAAGAAATACATTTCAACAACTGCAGATACAACTCTGGCGCTATTACTACTGGCAAAAGCACAAGCAGACAGTAATGTCAGAATTACTAGTGACACACGCGATACTAATGTGATACGCACTTTGGCGCCACACAAAAGGTAGCGACGTGACGCACTAACAGCAACGTGACGGACCTCGAAGTCATATTATCCAACCTTATGTTTGACCTTATACTTTCACAAATAGTAAACGCCTAAAGGAGTTTCTACGGTCACCTTAGAAAAAGCAAAATGCCTATAAACAGGAAGAGACGCGTTTTTCCAATTACGATAAACTTATGTGAATGTGAGACAATTTCAATTCATCTTTACCGACATCCACAGTTCTGGGAAGAATTAACGTAAATTTTTGGAAAAGGCACTAGTACAAATTTACGAAGAAGAAGTTGAAATGATATCTTCGTGTGATAATTAAGGTTATGTCAGCTTGTAACGAACGCTGTTATTCGCTAGATTCTCAAGGTAAGCCGATTCAAAAGACTGCGTAATCATCGAGCAATGTCAGAAAATCAAAAGGTTCTTGCATAATGGAGATTTATTTACTCATGACTTGTACCGTGGTTTAAATATTCCACCAGTTGTCTAAAATCTTTGAAATATTATGCATCATCTTTGTTCAATACTTTAAATGCTTCTTTTGTTCTAATGCACAACTCAATGTTGCAGCTGTTAACGCTTATCTAAACGTTGTTCCTTACAAGCGTATAACTTCGTTTGTTACAAGATCAATAGTATATGGATGCCTCCTTACGCCTAGCGCTAAAACTCCGTATTAATTATGATCTTATCTGTCCAGGTGACGCCGCGTCGAAGAAGGCTGTGTCGCCGACGTTTCGACCATCTTATCGTGGTCTTCCAGGGCTGGTCTGCTGCTGAACCAAGATAAGATGGTCGAAACGTCGGTAACACAGCCTTCGACTCAGCGTCACCCGGACAGCCAAGATCATCTACATGACTCCAGCCGCGGAAGCTTACGACTTCCGTATGAATTAGTTAGCGGCGTCAATAGCAGCTACATTTACTACTTAAAAAGAAAAGGGAAAAGGTGTTCCTAGACTCAATGTATTAAAATGGCACAATATCTAGCAATATTGTCTCAGGCACGTGCAGACCCTGAGGCAAGCAATGCCAATGATAGTCGAGATACAAATAACTAGCCCGCGGCGTCGAATGCAGCAACATTTACTATTTAAAAGGGGAAGGGAAAAAGTAATAAAATGACACCATATCTAGCAACATTGCCGCTGGCACGCGCAGGTAATGGCATCAGCAATGCCAATTACAATTGCCGTGCAAATAACTAGTTCGCGGAATCGAAAGCAGCAACGTTTACTATTTAAAAGGAAAAGGGAAAAGGGTTCGAAACAAAATGCGCCGTATCTAGCAATATTGTCTCTGCCACGCGCAAACATTGAGGCCAGCAAGTCCAATGAAAATCGCGATACAAATAACCAAGCTTCGGTGTCGATACCAACAACATTTACTTTTTAGACGGAAGAGGAAAATGTATTAAAATGGCAGCGCATTTACCAATATTTTCTCCGGCACGCGCACACACTGAGGCAAGCAATGCAGTGACGGGCGCGATACAAATAACTAGACAAGTAACTAGAGCGGTGTCGATTGCAGCTCCATTTACTATTTAAAAGGAAGAATGAAAAGGTAGGTATTAAGAAAAGGCCGCCGTTCCTAGCAATATTGACTCCGGCAGGCGCAGACAGTGGGGGCAAGTGACAACGCCAGTGACAGTTACGATACAAATGACTAGCCTCAGGCAACATTTACTATTTAAAAAAAGAGGAGTAAAATATTAAAATGCCGTCTTATCTAGCAATATTATCTCCGGCATGCGCAGTCATTGAAGGAAGCAATGCCAATGACATTTGTCGTACAAATAACTAATCGACGGGATCGAAAGAAGCTACATTTACTATTTAAAAGGAAGAGCGAAAAGGTATTAAAAAAAGGTATTAAAAAAAGGTCGCCCTATCTAGCAATATTGTCTCCGGCACGCGCAATGCCAGGGACGCGATACAAATAACTACACAAACAACTAGAACGGTGTCAGGTACAATTACTATTTAAAAGAAAAAAAAGGAAAATATACTAAAATGGCGCTGAATCTAGCAATATCGCCTTCGACACGTGCACACACAGACAAGCAATGCAGTCACGATACAAATAACTAGCTCCATGAGTCGATACCAGCTGCATTTACAATATTAAAGGAGAGAGGAAAAGGCAATGAAACGACGCCGAATCTAGCAATAGTGTCTCCGGCACACGCAGTCAGTGGGGGCCGCCGCCATGCCAGTGACAGTCGCGATACAAATGACCGCGTGTGCGACGGCTGCGCAGGCAGCGGCGACGGCGGCATAATAGGGTGCACAAAGCGCGCGGGGCGGACAGAGGGCGGGTGGCGTGGCGGCGGAGCAGGCCTCTCCAAGGGCAGCTGGCGGCGATGGGCGGCGGTGGCGCGGCGAGGAGCGGCGGGTTGGCGGAAGCGGCGGACGCGCCAAGTGGGGTGCTCAGATTGAGACGGGGCGAGGGGAGGGGCGTGGCGGTGAGCGAGGGTACAGAGGAGAGGTTGGAGGGAGGGGAGGCGAAGAGTGACAGGGGCGTGCGCCAGCGGTGCTCTGGGTGCGGGTGCGGGAGGCGAGTTAGCGCAGAGGAACGAGAAAAAGAGAAGCGGCGGGCTCGCGTCGATTACTATTACGTGTGGTTTCTTTCTTTGGCTAGTCTATTCCTAAAAGCGTGTTCTTCTGTCCCTTTGACCGGGAGGTACTAGGTTCGAGTCCCAACGGCGGAAGCATTTTCGACACTAGCTTTCCAGTTAGGTTGACTTCAGTCGCTGCCTGGAGGAGAATTCCAGCGGCCGCAGCTCTGATCGGTAGATTTCCGTGGTTTCTCCGATCAACACCAGGTGAATGCCGGTGCAGTACCCTAACAAACGCGCGCGATCTTTCCTTCCTGTTCCTTGACTTATCCTCAGCCCCTTACACATACACACATTAATATGCACTACACTACCACACATGTTGGGAGACCTGTCGGAAGCTTAGAGCTTGTCCCGGCTGGGGGGGGGTGTCCCGCTGGTGGGAGATACCTGGTTAGGGAAACCCCTCTAATCGACGGTAGGTCGGAGCCAGATCTCTCCATCCAGTGGGAAAGATCACAGCTACCTCCCGAGGAAAAATACACGCACTGCACTTACGGAACTAATGATCTAAGTAGTTGACGCGCCCGGAATCGCGAACAATCAATCTAAAAACGTGTCGTGTGTTTCGATTGTGTCATTAATAAAGAAACGATTATACAAGGTAATATATTTATTTCATTTATTATAAATTTACTTAGACACCTTAACATTGAGCGTAAAGGCAACTCTTTCAGTTTAGGAATCGGAAAAACACAAATGCATATTGCACATCCTTTGCATACTGCGCATAATGATGGTGTAACCTGCGTCCGACCGCCCTCTCGTCCATCTCCCTGTCCTTCCGTCTGTCTTTCTGTTCGTACTTAATCCCATTCGTCGCGAGTGGATCGGAAAACTGATTTTTTGTTGTAGAGCCATCCAGAATATTTTAATAAATTTCTCTAAAAAACGTTTTTTAAACAACAACTAGTAAAACGCGTTTTCGGTGACTTAAAGCACCTACAAAAGTGCTCAATAGATCATTTGATTTTTCCGACAGGAGACTGGCTAACAGCTGGCATGCTTTTTTCCGATTTCGTCTAGAATATTCTGCAAAAATTCAAGAAAAAAACACGTGTTTTGACCATTTTGATGCACATACCAGAACATCCAAGAAACGCTGTGAATTACTAAACTCTCTTCCCGGCATTTACATATGATTAATCCTCTTTCTTAACGAATTATCGAAAACGTGTCGGGAAAGGGAATTAATTAAATGGAGTTTTGGGGGAATTTTCAAGTCACTTATAGAGGTGATCACATTAGATTGATCTCGATAAGACAAATCGGTTCGCTCTATTTCTATCCAAGCCTTTCTTCAACATTCTAAAAGAATTCTAGAAAAACAAATTGGGGGGGGAGGTAAATTATCTGCTATTCTGAAAGCCCGTGGACTTCTGTATTGTCTTTCCGGCTGAGCACGAATCGTTAGGTCATTCTTGATTAGGTTGTTGATATTTTTCATTATATTGAGGATAGTTAAACCTAATGGAATGAAACTTTTTTTTAAGTTTTTCAATCGATACTTGTTCACGTAATTCTCTGTTTCTGAGGATAGACAAATCAACTTTTCAAGCATTTTTAATATAAACTTGCACATTATAAATAAAAATATTGCTATCATGAAAGTACCCATCCCCGGATGCCCCGGGATAGTGTCGTTTTATGTATATACTCATCGCACACTCATTTTCGTTATCCCGAGTGGTGCTTAACGAATGTGGAAACAATTCATCAAAACAATCATTAGATTCTCTCCTAATAGTATTATTTGAAACGGTCTATGCACTACTACATATTTTTCTGAGGAATACCGAAGTCAGGAAACCAATTTGAATTGAGATAATGTATAAAAGCCTCCTCCTTCTTTATCCTTATTTACATACGAGGCAAAACAGCTTTCAAAGAAGAAAAATGCTTATTGAATGCAACAGAATGAACGATTTACGTTAGGATCAACAGAAGAAGTTGACCATTCTTACAGTATAAAGACGCCTATTTCAATCGAAGGGTCGGAAATGAATCCCATTACTGAGTAGCTCAATAGGAGGTCCCTACAACCGAAATACTGTTACAACTTTAAAGCACTTCTCCCGCCGGACACGTCCGAACATACGAGAATCGCCCAGACGGGAAGTCTCGTTTCAAAAAGCTCTATTGTAATTCGAGTACTTCTATTCATATTCAGAGAAATGCCCAATAAAATTCTCAATGCTCACCAAGAGAGCGGGGAGGGGGGGCGAAAATTCTTCTTTCGAATGGGGCGTTTGAGCTGCCAGCGGAGGGCCACTCGAGCTTTTCCGGTCTTAACGGCTGTTCCCGCGCGCCGCGAGTACAAAGCAGCCTCTTCGCATTCTTTGTCTGCGTTGTCGCCCACGCATAACAGCCTCACCTTTCCGTAAGTTGCCTCGTCTTACGCGCCAACGCTCAAAGAACAACTCCAGTTAAATCTCACCTCTGGATTTCCGAGGGGTGCTTATTCTTCTGGTACGCCTCTGGATACAGTAAGTTTTTTTGACAAATATTTCTCCTATTTTTCGTCTAAGCAGTTGAAAGCACAACTCCTTTCGATTTGCAATTGTTAATTTTACAATGAATGAATCGAAGCGTAGTAATAAATTACGCACCTTTTTAAAAATTCAGTTGTGAATGCGAAAAAGTTTGAATAATCTCTAGTAGGAATGAAATGTAACATATTTACCGAATATATTAGGCCATTTCGATGTTTTAGTCATTGTCTTCAGATCTCCCTTCAGGGCCAGATTCGAGTTCAGTTTACTATTTCGACAACGATATTCAACTACTAGTCAGATTATGACTCTGAATCGACAGATAAAAAGGTGAAGATGGGAGCCATCTAAACTCTCAAATGAAAGTATTGATAAAGGTGATAGATTTCATTTGTACTTTACAGAAGCCATGAACACCTTACCAATTCATGAATACTAGAGTTAATTTTTACTTTTTTCTTTTCTCGTTGACGACTAATAAAATTTTCCTTAGCTTTTTTAATATATATAAAAAATATGTCTAGCAAGGTTCCATAGGAAGTTTGAACTTAAATTTTACATATTATTACAAGCTAAGTTAAAATAAGCCTTCAAGAACCTACTGTACATTCAAGTTTTTTAAATTAATCTGTGAAACGATACTCTGCTGCATGATGTGTTTAAGATGACCAAGATATAAACAAAGCATAACCAAGCATAACCAAGGGATTTTCTCATTAGTAAGCTGTCAATTCTCTAGCCGCCACAGTGCTTAGAGTATAACTCATTTTATTGAATGGAAATATGTTAAATTCATTGGAATAACGAACTTAAATTCATTACAGTATGATGAATACTTCAAACATTGGAATCAGTTATAAAACTCGTGGAGAAAAATAAAATATATGGAGTTTAATGATGAGAAGAATTTCGCGGAATTATTTCGGAACTACAGGGTTTTGGAATATTTAAGTAGTCATTTTAATGCCTCGTTAAACCAATATTTTAAAATGAACTGATTTAGTCAATCAATAAATGATTAAACTGACAAAATAGAAAACCAATTAATTATTCATATTGGAACCAGTTAATGAACGCAAGAAAAAATAAACTGACGAATGATTAACATATTAAATAGTGAATTAGTAAATCAGTGATAGAATCAAGAGTTAATATTGCCTCAAAATGTGCAATTTACGAATGAATATACTGATTGAATGAATGAGGATGAATATACATTAACGCACGAACAAATGAATGGGTGAAGGAAGGAACTAATGAGTGAAAGAACAAAATGGGCAGTGAAAGTCTTTAGTACAAAATTTACAAAACACCACCAGATCCCCTAGAGGGAGTCAGCACAAAGACCAATCAGTCCCACCTCCATCTCCCGCGGGCCCATGGACAGCGGGCCGCTTCCCTGACGCTGATCCCGTGCCATCGGAAGGCCATTAGTGGGCGCCCCATCACTTTCACTACTGCCATAGTCACTCAACACTGCAGTGCAGTCCCCGATTCCACCGCAGCCACTGGCACTGCTCCCGCTTCCACCTCCGTCACCCGCCCCCTCTCCGACCGTCGCAGCCACGCCCTCCGCCACCACCTTTGGCCCGCTCATGTCCTGTACCCCGCTACCTCTCTATTTCTCTACTGCCTCTTCTGCCACCACCGCCCACCGCCCATCGCCCACCGCCGCCCACCGCCACCGCCTCCGCCATCACCACAGCCATCGCCAACAACATCGTCACCGTCACTGTTACGGCCACCGCCATTGCCATTGAATTGCCATCGCTACCGCCACCGCTACCACCGCCTACGTCCCCCCGTGCCGGCCTACGTTCCCGCACTAACTCAGCTATTCCCACCACCACCACCACCATCGCCGGGCCCTTTCCCGTGCGTTTTCCATCCCCACCACCACACCAGTCTCGACATCAACGCGACCACAATAGTCTCCTCTACCGCTTCGCTCCATCCGCACCCCGCCCACCTTCACCCCTCTTACTACGATTTCCATCACCATCACCACCGCCACCTCCAACACCACCACCTCCTGCCACGTGCCACGTGCCCACAATTACGCACTAGGGCTTTATTGGAGCGGCGAGCAATCTGGCTGCTCGGCTTCCACGGCCGGGCCGCCGCCGCCGCCGCCGCCGCCAGCGCCGCCGTTGCCGTTATTAACTAAATGCTACATCCACACGATACTTTCAGCTTCCTGCCACGGGAGGAAAGTAATGATATTCGAGGAATAATTGCCTTCATTTTCAGCCGAACGGTATTGCACTCGATTCGAGTTCGCTTCTCCTGTAATGCTCGTCTTTCCGGTGGCACTGCGCTGGTCGAACGAAGCGAGAGCTCGACTCGTGTGGGTTACAATCAATTTGCTGCCTTTTCGAACGGTCCCCTGTCTCTGACTTAGATTTCAGTGCCACAACATCATTAGTAACTTGGTGTTTAGAAAGAGAGAGACAGTTTGAAAAGCGCCGTTTCAGGGTTTACGTGTTTTCGCGCACGAGTTGGATTTTATAAAAATGGATTTGAGAAGATGTTATAATTATTCAGAAATAAATGACTTTTTAATTTATTTCATCTGGTATGTGAAACTGTACTTGATTCGTCTCGGTCTACTTGTGATTGGATAGCAGAAAAAGGATTTGATAATTTTGTTTTTGTTTTCACATGAATCAATTTTTTGAAGATACGATTTATTATTTACCTGATATATTGATTTTTATTATTATTATTATTATTATTATTATTATTATTATATTATGTGATGTGATGTGATTATGTAATGATATGTGAATATTATTATGATACCATTATTATATTATTGTTATTATATGTTACTATATTACTTTATTTATATGCCCCCGGGTTATGCCCATTTGCAATTTATATAAATTTATCCTTTATATATGTGACATAAGCAATGATATGGTGAGAGCATGTACTCAGGACTATGGATTCTGACTTCACGCTGATAATATAAATAATTGGCTTCATTTAGCTCAAAACTGAATGACTCCCATTCCTAAATATTTTTCCCATCACTTGCAGAATCAGGAGGCGGTTCCCGGACGCACTTCCAAGAGTACTGAAATATCTCGCATACATATTTATTTGGATTTTTTCTGATGACCTCTTTATTTGCAGTGTAGCACCAGGGTGGGGGAGCACGTGAGTTAGTTTCTACCTCTTCACCTCCCCCTCTTTACCAACTGCATAGAAACCCACCCTTCCCTTTTCCAGGCGTACGAGGAGCTGTCAGGCGAGGCTTTTGTCTAGAATCGAAACGGGATAGAGCCCCAGGAATGTGGCCGGGCCGAGTGTGTCTTATTTCGCATGATGGGGCATCCTGAATAGTCTTCACTGACAGAACGGAGTGTTCTCGTAGCTCAGTGGAGAATGGCGGGAGTGGGGGAAATAGGGTCGCAGGGAGAGGGGATCACTGCTCCAGGCGACTACTGGGCTCGCTAATAGAACCGGAAGTCACGAGAAAAAAAATCCCATTTTGAATGCATTGTGTCCGGACCGCTGCGCATTCAGATTCAGCCACTCGGAAACACGTCACCACATGTGGAAGTCTCTGATTTTTAGCGATGGAATGACGCCGCGTTCCATTCACACCTTGACGGATTTTTGCACAAAAAAAAGTCCGGCAGCGATTCGGACGTTTTATCCACCTTTATAGCGGAGCAACTGATTGAAGCATAGAATGCCATTTTTATGCGTATTTACCGGACGAAAATTAAACAATTAAACTTGATTGCGAAAGTGGTTATTGATTTGACTTTTCGCTAACGGAAAGAGCCATTTGAGGCAGGAGATGTCAATTTGCGAAAGGTCGGATATTTTATACAAAGCATTTAATTTGAAAATTACTGTAACTGAATTAGTTCCTGCGTTCGTCATAAATTGCGAAATCGTATTGTGTTCAATGTCAAATGAGCTTGAGAGAGAAAGATTTATTGCGATTTAATACAAGATTTTACGAACGCTAGAATGAAAATGTGCCATGGCTATTCTAGTTTATTGAATGGGGGATAGGTCGTAAGAATCGTAATGTTCTATGCGTTATTATACTTTTAAACAGTATTGCAAGAGTGTTATAATTTTTCTCTCCAATATATTTGAGCTTTATGCTCAATGTTTCGTTCAGTTATCACAGAAGTTTACGAAAAATTTAAGCAAAATTTTATTAATACAATCATGTAAAAATAGACTATTAAAATCGGATTTCCAATTATATATGTGTTGAAATTTTAATACAAAATTGTTATACTGAAGGTCAGCTCAATATTAATAGTCAGAATGCGTGTTCCTTACACGTATGCACTTGCAAGAACCACATAATATATGATGAATATCACTGAACGAACTCAAACAAACATCTCTTGCAGTTAACTTTCAAAGAATTTTGTTGTTTTAGTCTCAAGAATATACTAAAAAATAAAACTTATTGATTTATTTCTGTTCAAAGCGAGAGAAAAATATCCTTCACCCAAGACATTCGATCCACTAGATTTGTTTTGAATATCCGAATTCAATGCACGACATACTGATCGTATCTCTAAGAATCTAAATTCAACACGTTACCCACATAAACTGCCTTTCCTTAAAAAAAATGGCGTTCCACTCCACAAAAGTCAACGTGTAAAAAGCGATGAAAAGAAGCAGAATTATAGCACTTTCCTACCGATGATGCGATACAGCTTTACCTCCGCTTCCTTTCACAAAACTGTTGGGAAGTCCTTTCATAGGGAAACCCTACGAGGGAGAAACGGGGACGCCTCGAACGAGACGCGCAGGTGCGATGTCGTCACAGACTTTGTGCACTTTTTAAAGGACTTCTGCGCTCCACTTCTTTTCAGTTTCATAGTCTCGCGTTTCTCATTCAAGAGAGTGAGAGCGGAAGGTACGCTGGTGACCAAGTATCTGATAACTATTTTCGGGTTGATTGATTGGTTGTTACTGAATCCGGGCACGTCAACTACTGAGGCCATTAGTCCCATAGTGTAGTGCATGTTTTCATCGGGAGGTGGCGGAGTTCTTCCCTCGCTGGATTGCGAGTTCAGAGGCCGATCTACCGTCGGCTACCAATCACGGAAAACTACCGATCAGAACAGCCGGCCGCCAGAGATTTCTTTCAGATAGTAACTGATGCCGTAGAAGATGACAAACTAGGGTCGAAAATTCTGCCGCCGTCGGGTCTCGAACCTAGGACTTCCCGGTCAGAGGCACTGAGTGACATCAGTTGATGTGCTGAGCCACCTCTCCCGGTCGCTCATTTGGAAAACGGTACTAAATATATTAATTCAATAAGCATTGGGTCCCCTTTCGTTTTAAGTGCATTTTATTCTCAAATATCATTAATCATCTTAATCATTATTTATTATATTAATCTCCACAAACGCTAGCATTGTCAAATGTCAGAGAATAATTTTCCTTCTTTTGTAAAATGTGTTTGCCGTGGTAAAAAGGTGAACATTACACGCCTCATACGCACATGAGTTACCCGTTCAACATTCTCTAGCCGGACTCAGCGACAAAGTGATCGTAATATCGGAGCGATCGAAATAATTGAATTTCTAGCATTACCAAGTGTATTTCAAAATAGAAGATGAAGCTCGCGTGGCAATCCTAGCAAAAATTTGCATCGAGCATAAAATATGATATCAACGAAATGAGTTGAAACCCCTCGCCATTATATTTCAAAGCCAACAAAGACATTCTCAATGGCAAAGAATTAAATACTATAGCGTGCTAAATAGAATAGCGTCCTAAACGGTAGAAGAATCAAGTGTTGTGGAACTGATGGTAGGGAATCAGAAACTGCCATTACAACACACCGTAAAATCTGTCCAATGTTCGAAATAGTTGTATATGTGATACTGACAGGCTTCTTACTTCCAGGAAGGGAAGATATGCACTATGGTCCGATTAAAATAAGTTGGTGATTGACAGTTGCGAATGGAAGGGAGCGACATTGACAGTTTGCCTACCACTGAGCACATGCTCCCGGGACACGAAAGTAAACACTTAAAATAAATACTTATTAAAGTAGCCAAATCATACCCTCATATTGTATGAAGTTACAGCTTCAGAAGCACGACTGTCTATCACCAACTTACTTTAATCGGGCCATAAGTGTTTCAAGCAAGTTTTTGCCTCGTGCGTAAAACACATTTGGCATGATAACGAGGAGAAGTTCCCGGTCTTAGCTCACCGTACGCACACGAGCGTTCTTTGCCGCATGCGCTACGGTGATGGGGCTGCTAAAGCGCTCACGCCCCAGGCACACAGCCACGCGCCGGTGGTTCCTTACAAAATGCTCTGTCTACGAACCCCATCGCCGCCTCCGCCGCCGCCACCACCACCACAACGCGCACAATGGCATTGGAAACGTTGCCAAATCTTGTAAAGGGCATTCATTCCGCCCACCGAGACTGTTTTGTCGGGTTAATGAACCTCGGCTTCGCGCGGTATTCATGTGTAATTTTGCAACAACGCCGCAGGCAGGCAGGCAGAGCGCCGGCGTGCGGTGGAGGGCCACTTTGAGTAGTCGAGCGCTGGATGCACTGGGGCGCGGACGTCCTGGGCTTTATTTCGCCACGGAAGGTTACGGGCTGACAGCGCCCTTCCAAACACACGACCAATTGCTGCATTTAGACTCTTTCACTGATTTTGAAGGTAATGTGTACGCACGGATTCGAATTAAAGAGTCCCCTAAGGTGACATTAAGATTTTGAGATTTCTGATTCCGAGTTTAATACGGATTAATAAATTAAAATAGCGTACAAGGATATTGAAATCGCATGGGAAAAATAAATGATAAGATAAATTGGGAACCAATATGTAAGTCTCAAATCTTCCGCTTGACAGGTTCTGTATACTGCAATGTAGTGAAACCCTTGTACAAAAAGCAGAAAATTAAAAGTTTCTTTCACAAAAAAATATATTTTGCAGTGAAGGAAGATGTAGTGTGCAAAGAATTATAGTTTTAATTTGGAGTTCAAAAGAGAATAAATATTCATCAATGCCATGAATTCAAAAGTACGTTGTATATAAATGTATGATATATTACTGTTTTGTGAATTTTGTATTGTAGAAAACAGTAAGATGTATATTCCATACATATCCTCTAGATATTCTCTACATATCCTCTATTCCTTTGACGATTTACAGAACTTATAGGAAAAAAGTATTAGTCCTTAAGTGTAAATTGTACATTTCAATAAAGTGTAAATTTCTGTAAATAGCATGTTCCAAATGATTTAAAATGAGGTTTCTGTGGTTGCCTAAATGTAGTTAAGAACAGCAATAACATTTAATTTGAATTAGAAAAACTTAAAGTAAATGAATGTGAGAGGTTTATACCGTAAAGAGATTGAAAATAAATGAGTAAGTTGTTGAAATTGATTAGAGTACGATATAACTAGGGAGTTAAAATCATTTTCGAGAATAATTTAGCGTGAAAAAACGTTTCATTGTCAAAGAGAATCAAATTTCACGGAAGAAGTGTATCAGAGAATTGAATAACAAACGAACCTACAAAGATAGAAGTGGGAGCAAACAAAATCAGAAACATTATCATTTGGGACAACTAACAAAGACTGCAACTAAAATATTGCCATTAGAAATCTACAAAAGCGAATAACTAGATATCAAAAGAGATTTCAAGTTGAAATATCGTTGAATAATAGAACACAGTGCGAAAAGTCAAGAAACGAAAAAAAGAATATTGAGAAATTATTTTAGAATAAAATAATCAGAAAACCAAAAATAGCAAAACGTAATTACAAAATATTGCAAAGTATTCGTTTCTTATTTTTCAACTAAAAATTATAATAAATTAATAAACAATAACTAAAAATGTGCATGTATAACGTTTGAATATACCATTTGAACGTACAGTTGATCAACTATTGACCGTTTTGGGCGCGCCAACTGCTATGGTTATCAATCCCGTAAGTGCAGTGTTTGTTAAATCTTGGGAGGTTCGGTTCGGCGCCGAACTACCCGTCCGAATGCTGGGGTTGCCTCAGTTATCCCTGCCAGAGGATCACCGCTCCAGTGTGTGTGAGTGTGTGTGTGTGTGTGTGTGTGTGTGTCTGTGTGTGTGCTCGCGCGTGTACGGAAAACAAGTACCGATAGAACGAGAATGAGGAAAGATGGACGCGGTCCATGACCCGTTGGGGGTGCTGCCTCGGCATTTGCTTGGTGTTGATCGGAGGTGTGGAAATCTACCGATCAAAGTCAAACCTAAAATTTTACCTCAAAACCAGTTCTACGACTGATGCTATCCGTGAATATGTTGCGGTGTCAAACAAATATTAATTACTTTTACTTTATTCAAAACGTATGTAAAGACTGGGATTGGCACAGTAAGCGTAAATGAGGAATGAGATACGAGAGGTTGTCGACAACTACGGTATTCAATTAAGTGGTGGGCACACATGCCCAGGAACGAAGTTAAATGTTTATTAGTCATGTGGTATATTGCAGAGTGACATTTTAGGAAGGTTTTTACGTGTAATAAAAAACCGAAAACTGAGGGAAAAAAGAAGGAAATAGAGTAAACAGATGAGACAACTTGAAAATGAAATAATACGAAAATAAAGAAATGGAATGTCTAGAAAATTCAAATAGTGAATCAAAAAATCGAAATTGTTATAAGAAAAGACTCATGTCAAAATTCTCAAAGTAAAGGCAAAAAGGTCACATAAGATTAAAAGAAAAATATATATTGTTATTTTATTTAAATTCATTGAACACGTTATTTATTTAGGATTTTGCCAATCCATAATATTTCCTAGCTAAACACACAACAATTACATATCAGGCGTTATCAGGCGACAATGCTACAAAGGTGAGCAAATATATATGCTTATTTATTTAATTCCTAATGAACATTTTGTGAGATCCCTTGTGCGTTAAGGCCTTTCAAATAAACAAAGAATCATCAAAATTGGATAAAAGGTTACGAAATTGAACTTATTCACAAATATCCTACATAACCAATTAAAAGACTTCTTATTTGATCGAGATTCATTAATAGGGTGTGAGCGGTGATGGCGATACACCTGCGGCAGCTGTGTTTTTCATTGCTTTCTTTCTCGCTCTAAATATTCTCGCTAACTGGACTGCGGCCGTTGTTACGGTAGATTGTTTGTACGGTGGCACTATATGATTCCTGCAGCCGGCACGGAAAATTGAAAGTGAAAATTTACTATTCAATCTCTCCACCCACATAAAACGATGTTATTGGAAGTGATTTGCAGTGGCGTAGCGTCAGGGGACGCTGAGATGCTGAGCATCCCCGTATATAAGAACCTTAAATACTGTATTGATAATCTTACAAGTGGTCTGTTGAGTGAAACACGTTTTGTATTAATTTTAAATTGATTTCCTATGATTGAATTCGGCGGGCTGTTGAAGCTGGCCTCTGATTGCTTGAAAGCTAAAATACTTCAGCGTCTGCCGCCAGATTGCGACGAGCAATGACGCATGCGCAGATGGCGAGGTTCCCCTCTCCCCTCTTCACCCCTGGCCCAGAGAAACCCGACTGCTTTACGCTAGCGTCTACTGCGGAAAGAACCTCGTTTGTGCACGAGAGCGCAGCACACTTCAGGCGTTCAGTAAATTATCTTTCTCTCTCTCACTCGGGAGTCCCCGCTTGGTCATGGGTACAAACTGTAGAAATAGTGCCTGACTACTATTTCTTAATTAATATCCAAGAAATTGTATTATCTCTTAAATAGATTACATATTATTTAAGTCTGCAATGTATAAATTAACAAATGGTCTTATTGCCATTCGCGTATAAGAATTAAAGCTGAGCCATTGTATAATTTGCTTTCAAGACATCGGCAGCCCTGACTGCTGTGAGGATTTTGTGGGAAGCGCCTACACCGTCGTAAGCAATCGAGATCGTGGAAGTAGTCTCAGTGTATCTGCCTTGTGTTGCGTTCGCCTGTTAGATGAAGTAGTTGATAGTGACATTTTGTGTGTTATTGTTGAGCATCCCCAAACGTGTGAGTCACGCTACGCCACTGGTGATTTGTATCAATATATAATTCTTTTCAAGACGAACACAACTAGTAGGAATGCGTGACAAACAGAAATTTACCCTCCTCATAGTGGTATTATTCAACATTACGCCAAAGTGCAAAGTGCAAAAAATTCCTGAACAAGTTTTGTCACTTGCGCTTAGTTTAACCTGAAAATAAGTTTTGCTCTTTCAGTTAACCTCCTGCGAGTCGACTTACTCTATCGGGAGGATACGAGTTTGACTTCCAAAGCAAATGAAACGAGAAAAACAAACAAAATTTTTGTTGGAGAACTAGAAGACGAGTTCAATCGCTGCAGACAGTTATGTCGCAATAGAAGCACCAACTACTGCTACGACGCTATAAGCTGCGATAGCTTGAATGAGGACCGCAAGCAGGGAGATCGTCATAGGCAGAGACGGAGACAGCCACGAACCCACAAAACAACCACGAGTCACTGTCGGCAACTGCGATGTTCAATTAAGCACGCATATACATACACACACGCTCGTGCACGGAGCTCGGCAGCCCCAGCGGCGAAGTTAAATGTTTAACGGTGACGTGACACCTGACGTCATAAAACCCTTTACGAGTGTGTGCGCACGCGCGGATGGCGGCCGTCGCTTTGTTGCGTTTAGGATTAACACGGCAGCGAGACGCGGGGGGGGGGAGCCCGACCGAGAGGGAGGCAAGGCTTGTAGTGACGCGAGACAAGTAGGCACGAGGGGAGGATGATCTTACTCAATGCTGCTGCGGTGATTGGCCGTTAAAGGGTTGATTTGAGCAGGGTGTTGGGAGATGCAGCTGATATCGTTTATACGTCAAGGCGGTTTTGTCCTGTAAACGATTTCCCAAAGTGATATAGAAATTTATCAGATGCTCGGCAACACGACAAATGCTCTGAGACTTTTATGACAAAAAAGTCTACGTAAAGAGTACACTTTGTTATTTAAATTTAAAGTCTCTTCATTCGTAGTGACGCGGGACAAGAAGGCCCGAGGAAGGTCTCACTTCAGGCTATCGCAATAACCGTCCGCAAAAGGGATAATTTGAGCAAGGAGGTCGATAAACAGGCGGTTATTATTCATACGTGAGGATTTTGTTTCACACTATTGTGATGTAACAACAGGTGAAATACCGTAAAATAGGTTTTTACGTACCAAATAGCTTTATGAACACAAATAAAGAATACATGTAGAAAGAAGTTTAGATAATGTTCACATTTAATTAACAGTTAATATGGGAGAATAAGTACTGAACGACATGAATCAATACTTGTGGTCTGTTCGATTTTCCATTCAGTAGATATGCAGAACTTTTGTGTTGAAACTTTTCTGCGTTCCTTCCATTCGTGCAATGCAAACACAGTTCTTACCTTTGTTGTGGTTAGGGTATTTTAGTTTAACTCTTAATTTGTTCTTCCGTTTAGTTAACCTGTTTTACTCTGACGTTCGTGTCAAGAAGTTATTCTGAAAGACAATGCTCATTTTGTCCTTACATTTTTTTGTCCTCGCATCAATCTTACTTGATTGATCGGTATTTCCGGGCACGCCAACTGCTACGGTCATTAATCTTGTTAGTGTAGTTAATATTCTTTCCAGACATTCCAACTACTGTGGTCATTAATCCTGTTAGCGTAGTTCATGTTGTTTTCGGGCACGCCAACTGCTATGGTCATTACTCCCGTTAGTGTAGTTAATAATCTTTCCGGGCATTCCAACTGCTGTGGTCATTAATCCTGTTAGCGTAGTTAATGTTGTTTTCGGGCACGCCAACTGCTATGGTTATTACTCCTGTTAGTGTAGTTAATGTGTGTTTGCCTGGAGGTGGCGGTTTTCCTCCGCCTTTGAAGAGTAAGATAAGACGCCGAACGTCGGCCTGCGGGGGATTTCCCATTTCAATTTCCCCAACGGGGCACCTTCCCAGCAGGGAACTCTAAGCTCCCTACTAGTCTTTTAGCCTAAATGGTAGTTAAGGACATGTAAGTGTAGTTGAGCAAGGGAAGAAGCTAGAACAAGGAAGACAGACTGACGCCGTATTTTTTAAACAGGTAGCATTAACAACTAAATCTCGAAGAAAGACTTGAAAACAAGAAACGACGTGAACACGAAACACGTTCGTGCCCAGAGCGGAAAAAAATTGAACGACTGGGTGTCACGTACGTATGCGGAAGTCACTAACCGATCATCGAACTATATTCCAACAACTATATCTCCAAGTACCGTGACATTTTGTTGCCAGTTACTATATCTACTGTCACACTCATCATTATAGTATTATTCTTCTTGCTTAGTGACTAGAACTGTGCTGAACCGTCAGAACAAAGACTGATTAATCATTAGTGATTCGGAGCGCGTCAAAGACTGTCGTTCGTCCCGTAAGTGTAGTGCATTTTCCCCTCGGGAGATGGTGGATAACTTCTCGCGTTGGATGGTGAGATCCAGCGTCGGCCCACCGTCGGCTAGCTGGGTTTTCCCCAACCAGGTACCTCCCATTCGCGGAGCACCACCCAGCTCTACATTTTCGACCAGCCTCCCAGCATGTGGTAGTGTAGTGCCTGTTAGTGTAAGTATATGTAAGTTAGGGATGAAGTTAGAACAAGGAAGAGGAAGGGAGGATCGCGGGTGGTCCGTGGCTCGTTTGTTAGGGTACTGCTCCGGCATTCGCCTGGTATTAGTCGGAAAAAACACAGAAAACTAGCGATAAGAGCAGCCGGCCGTTACAACTCCCCTCCAGGCAGTGACTGAATTCGACCTACATGACAAGTTTGTGTCTAAAATCCAGCCACCGTCGGGACTCGAACCTAGGACTTCCTGGTCAAAGACACTGCAATGACATTATACTGCGATTTTCGTAACAGCGTCCCTGACAGAAATCAGCTGTTCACGATTTCATCCAATAGGGAGCTTGAACGTCACTATAGTGACACCACTGTCGCGAAATATAAGCAGCCAATTGGATGGCAGCGAAACAGCTGATTTCTGTCAGGGACACTTACGAAAATCGCAGTATAGTCGATGCCCTGTCAGAACAGGTAGATCGCCCCAGCAGGCAGTCACCTTCCTCGGAGGCGCGGGCGGAGGGGGGTCACCATTATTCGCGCCGGCCTTTGTGACCCACCTCCAAAAATCCAGGCGACGCGGCGGGGCGTGCCTCGCCACGTGGGAACGAGACGCTGGGCAGCCGGGCGGGAGGGCCCCGCGAGGATCCGTGGGGCACCGCCGGGCACAGCGTGGGGGAATTAGGGCCCCGACGCCCCCGCTCGGGGCGAGGGAAGGAGAGCGATCGCTTTGAAGTGCGACGCGCGCGAGCGTCGCAGGTGGTCCTGACAAAGAGGAAGGTGCGGCTTATTGACACCGCCTCCTGCGCACCTGTGTGGTTGCCGAGGGCTGGGTGTTCGCAGGTTGTGAGATTCGCCGCTTTGTCTGGACGTTCGGATACGGTGTTTGGACTCGATTCATTCTCGGAGGATGATTGGCTACAAGTTACACGATCTGGCGAGATGTATTTGTTGGATGCGTTGAATTATGAATATTATTGGAGTGAAATTGTAGTTCTGGAAACTGAATGTGTTATGTAATACAATCCAAGCATTAAAAGGGACGGAATTAACTTATCCTTGACCAGAATAATGAAACTAAACTACTTGCACTAACAAAATATGGTTTAAAAAATGCAGTTGATAATATTCATCGAGCTATATTGGAATTGCAACACTTACTTTCTCCTCTGAGAAAGTGAAATACAGCTCTTAATATTATCCACTGGCTACAGACATACCGACAGATGAGTACGTATTTTAAATGTGGGTGGGTGTTTGAAGGTTGTGAGATTTGCCACATTGTCTGGACATTTAGATGCAGTGTTTGAATTCGATTTATTCTCGGAGAATGATATTTTGCAACTTACAAGATCAGGTAAGATGTATTTGGATCAAAAATGAAATTGTAGTTCTGGAAATTGAGTGTTCAATGTACTATAACCCAAGAACTAGAAGGTATGGAAATATCTGATCTTTGACCAGAACAATGAAGCTTAAAATATGGTTTAAAAGTTTAAGTTGATCATACTCATCGATCTTTACCGGAATTGTAGCACTTTACCTTCTCCTCAGAAAGTGAAATACAATTCACAATATTTTCCAATTGCTTTAGATTTAATGACAATTGTGTACATGTTACGAATATAATGAGTGAGTGTTCGCGGGATATAAGATTATGTTCATTCACCGGACAATCATATATAGAATTTATTTTCTATCAATAATAAAATTAATATATGAGTGAAAATTTAATAATTTTAGGTTTATGATCTTCAGATGAGAGTGGAACTGAGAGTGGCAAGTCATGTTATTTCAAAACGTTTTTTGAATTATTTAAGTTCCAAATGATCTGCGAGCCTTAGAGTGCAATTGCAATCCTGACAGCAGGTGAATTGTATCTCATAATGTAGTTAGGATCCTCGTGTCCTTACGTGGCTTTTAAGAGTGAAAGTTCGAATCTTGGGAGATTCCATTCATTACCTGATCATTCATATGATGTGTTTGCTTTCTATGAATTCTAGAATAAGTTGGTAGGTGGAAGTGTCACGCTCCATCAGATAGTCATCAAATAAAAATATTGTCGTTTTGAAAATGTGTTTATTATAAATATATTGCGGGGAGGGGGGGAGAATTACTCATGTTTTGTGTTCAATGTCTAGAGAACGGTGTGTGATAAACCTCATTGGCCTACAGTGAGTGGCTTTGGCCGAAAACAACCTAAGAATATGCAGAAAATTGTTATATTAAAATTACTGAAAATATTAAATGGAAATATTCTATTCCTATGTCATTTCAGTTTCAGTACCTGATACTATTAGAAAGAGAAATATATTTCTCACTAAATATCCTTCCTAAAATTACTGTCCGTATTGCCAAAATATTAATATTTTATACTGAAAGTAATGAAGTGAACCAATTTTAATGAATGAATTTGGCGAAATATAGGAAGTTCAACTGTCACGACTGTGCAGAGATTGTACTGAGATCAATGTCTAGGTACTTTTTTTTGCTCAAAACAATTTCATATATATCAAAGTTGTTCAATAATAATAAGCTCAAAGTATACTACGTCACTCTCACACAATAATTAACTTAAACGCTCTTAATTCATTTTATAAATACCACTGCTCGGCTGTAGTTCAATATTTCTAGCGTTATTTAAATGTGAAATGTACGATATTTAATGAATTAAACATCGTATTTAACGAATTAATCAAGTACAATTTATTTTGTTACACACCGTTTCATGTTTATTGGCTTTGTGTTCACCATACCCGGCAAGCGGATTAAAACTGTTCCCTTTTTCGCCATTTTTGCACGTGATAACAAATAAATTTTGCTACCATATACAGGAGAAAAAGTTATATGAATATTTGTGCTTTTATGCCGTGCAGCTTAATGCATTACGTAACAAGTACATAGAAAATTTAAAAGGGATGCGCTGGATAGAACAAAACAAAAAGTTTAATTCTGTGGTTGCATTTCTGAATCCAACGTACATTGATATGCGAGGCAATCCCTCAGTATTTTACAACCTACACACTTTTTTTTATTTTCTATAAGAGTTTTTAATGTCAAAAAAACATGAATGTTTATTGTTTATTCCTATTTTAAAGCTTTAGCGTTCATGTTGGTGTTTAAAACAGTTCTCAATTTTACATTTTACAATTAGAACCTACTTACAGTTAAAAGTAAAAACTTTGGAAACTTTAAGAACTGAAGTAGTTGGACAAGATTACGCAAATAATTATTCGAAACATATTAATAAATTTATCATAATTAATCCATAATACATATTTTGTAATAAAATACTAAATATAGCCGATGCAAAGTTGTTAATGCAATTTATATTTATGAGAAACTTATTTTTCGTCTCATCAGTAGGCTACACATTCATCTTCGTAAAATATTCAATTAAGAATGTTCCCATTTTACCAAAAAAAGTGCAATTCGCATTTTAAATTTGGTGCCAATCCCGTGGTCCGCCAATTAGAAAAAGCTCACGTTAGGCGTCATCGAAACTAAGCAAGGCATTTTTGCTTTCCGTGCGTCCGAGGTAGTTTTTTTTATTTTTCCCCACATCACAAATATTATCTAGTAAAAAATCTGGACCAACGAAGCTTATACGCAAACCAATACAATACACATGTTGCGTCACTTGGCCAATAGATAGCAGAGTGGCAACTTCTGGAAGGTCATTCTAGGCAGTGACACGGGCGGGAGCGGTGACCAGTGGCTAGGCAGTGACCAGTGACAGAGGCGGGAGCCATCATAATAACCCAGGAAGACGTTCTTAACAAAATGCAACATTTGATCTTTTCACTTTTATTTTTATTTTCAAAGAATAGTGTTTTATGTATTGAAATCAACGTACTCCATCACATGAAACTCTTCAATACGTATTCATTCCCGTGTTAAATGCTGTAAAATAGTATCGAACCAACAGTAAACATTTCTAATCTCGTGGATGATTACACATACTATATAATTTATGCATACATTTTCAGGAGGAATTCCTTGGCTTTAAATATTAGTAGCAGAAGAAATCATAAAATCAAGTGGGTCCGAGTGTGACAAGTTTACTACCAAAGTAATTTTTCGGATTCGTTTCCTGTTATTCGAGAAGAAAAGGAAAAGTTGCCCAAGGATAATATCCGAGACGATTCTCAGCTCCATATGTGTCTGAACGATATGTGTACGTATCACTAGAAATCAAGAAAATAAATTTTTCATGCCATTATTATTTCAAGGATGTAAAAAACTTTAATAAAAATGAAAATAACCCTAGTTTTATCAAACAATTTTCGAACCTTATAATTATGAATTAGTGTAAAAATGTGTTTTCATTGCTTCTTTATTAAAAACCGATAGACCCTATCAAAGTATTTTGACTGCAAAGTAATACAAAACAAAGAGAAAATACCACTTAGAATCAGATCAAGTATTTGCGGAGTTCATACCAAAACGCAATGAATATGTTGAGCCAGATCAAAATTAAACATTTTCAAATTGCTTATATAATTAATTATTTTCAAAACGTATCATCAGATAAGTATTTTTTCTCAATATCTATGTACTTTAATTCTCGCTTACATTCTATGAGAGTGAAAAAAAGATCCTTGAGGTGTGTTAATTTTTTCTAATCCGTGCAAAACGTGTACAGCTGGAAATACGGACCTCCTCACATTTCATTATAACAAACTGTTATTGTTCTTGTATGTTTCTTGGTCCTACACTAGTCGCCCGACTCGACCCCAAGTCCGGGGCTGTAAGGAAAGGGGCGGTGTAGTAGGCAGCGGCGGAGATAGACAAGAAGCCGGGCGGGCAAGCAGTGAAGCAGATAGTGTCAAGCGGCGGTCACTTATCAACTCAAAGAATGAATTAACAATAGGACTTCCTATTGTTAATTTACTCTTCGTGTTAATCACTTTCGGGTATTATCTTGTCCACAGGACAAACTACTCTTTAGACGAGAATAGTCGCTATTCTATCATGCGTTCCTCCAGGACAATGAAAGGCATACGAAGCAAATTTTTATACAAATACAACTGTATAAATATATTCTGAAGATTCAAAATAAATAAGAATTTATGCAATTTAATCCATGTGGTGTGCAGTTTACTGAGGACTTTGGAGAGGGTTGAGAAGAGCTTGCCGATCTTTTTGAAAATCTCAATAATTTCTTCCCCTTCTACGTCACCCTTGTGAGATGTAGTTGGGCAAGGTAATTCGACTGCTTTGCTAGTGAGGGATTTTGTTCCACACTTTTCTACAATATTTGCTGTGTGAACTTATTTCTCAATATATGTCTTAGTTTTAATTTTTATTGAAGTGATGACGCCGCAACAATATTTCTATAATTCTCTTAGAATTGGGGCTGACGACTGTATGGGTCTATTCCGCAGCTCACTCTCCAGTCACTTTAAAGATTCCTAGTAAATAGCAATGCAAAAGGAATAATTGGTAACAAAGTTTTGTGGCAGTAATGTATAACATAAAATATTAAGTTTAATTATGAATTATTATTAATATTATTATTATTATTATTATTATCATCGTCATCATCAATGATAATATAATGATTTCCATTTATTCGTAAATTACTGTCACCGAGTTGTACTCATTTGCAGTCAAATATATCTTATCTAAAACTTAAGTTTTTCATCGTGAAATGTGTTTGCTTTCAATTCTAATAAAATAAAAGTTAATTTTATATTTTGGAAAGGGGCTCAACGAAAACATTTTCTTGTATCTTCAATCATTGTATTTGTATTTGAATTGATTATTGCCTTAAATTTCTGAAGTAGAAGGAAAACCACCAGAAAATACCGTACTATTTCTATTCAAATACCTTACTATTTCTAGCTACAATAATTAAATTTAACCATTGAGGTCTACAACAATATTGCTTGTCCACATTTCACAACAGTTTCCATCAAAATATTCCACGCTACAGGAGAGAAGAAAGAACCGCTTTTCCTTGTTGTTAATGACGAATCATTGATTTTCACTCGCGTTATTAAAGTTTTAATTAAATTGCATGTTACACGCTTAAGCTTCGACGAATTTTTATTAATTGTTTCGAAATCTCTAGAGATTAAATTGCTCCACTTGTTAGAAGGGCGGTAAATCCGCCATTTTTAATTTACGTTTCTAATTACACATTCATTTCTTGTAAATTTCCGGTTCGCTACATTTGAGAGGTGAAAAAGAGAATTTGTGTTGGTTGCTTTTGTTATGTTTTATTACTTTTTTGTAAGTCCTTATTTTAGGCATTTTCAAATCCTTCAACCATAGGGAATTCAATATTCCCATGTCAAATATTTTTCTCACATATCCCGTTTTGATAACCGGAAACGAGATAGAGGACGCAAACGTTTTGAAATATACGTGATGCAGTGTAATAAAACTAATTTTAAAAGTTGCACTGAACAATGAAATAATGGGTTTCTTTCCAAAAAATGTATGTAAAATGAACCTTGACAATAAATGTAAGTGCACAAAGAAATTTTAACTGCCCTTGCACTTAAAATTTGTTTAGTAGCTGTTACCTCTCTACGACCATTAGCTGCGGTCGCGGAGGAAGCTTTAATTTTTCTTCCGTCGCTCGACGTAATGTAAACATGCGTTCGGTATCGGTGACAACTGATGCTCTTCGAAAACAATTGCGCCATTCATGAAGGCTCGAGATTCAGGGCAAGACACAATCAATATGATCCATGATTCTTCATTACTCTACTCATCACTGTAAAAAATATTACGTATTGGACATATCACTGCTCTTTCCATATAAGAAGAGGTCAATCACAGCCCACGTGATATAAGTCATCAAATGGTTTGGGATCTTTTGCCAAAAGCCCATGCACGCAAACATGAAGGAATAGGCTTTCCTTAAATCTTGAGAGATAAGCTCTATCTTCAAGGTAATTTTCTATCCATTACACCTACAATATAATTCAATATCAGCTAATATTTTCCATCTTGTATTGTTCTAATTTTTGTTTGAAAATTTCAAAAAGGAAACGAATTGTGAATTGGAATTCGTTGTCGCGTATGCTTCTTCGCTTATTTCGCAAATTTTAAACTGGAATATTTTGAGCACATATATTATGGGATTAAACCACAACTGATTTATTAAATGTTCGATTCTTGCAAGTTTTCGCAGCAGTAAAACTTCAAGACAATCATATTAACACCACTCGTACAAAACAAGAAGAGAATCGCACCGATTGCCACTGTGTGCCTCACCCAAGAAATTGACATTCTTCGAGTCAACATAGGGATGGCACCGAAACAATTGCCGCCCGCTCCAAAGCTCGGCTTCCTGCACCCAACACTGTGTGCCAGCGGGTACCTATTAACGTTTACAATGCCTAACGAGGCCGGCCGACTCGCAAACGACCGCAAGAAATACTGAACCGTAGCCAAAAATGTCCTAGCAACATAATCTAATGCTCCGGCCTTAATTAAAGAATGTATTTTCCCCGCGTGCAATGTTTGCTCCGTTTTATATCCTCTTTTTCCCCGACTCTTTTCTCTTTCTTTTGTAGGCCACACGCAGTATGAAGTGAAAATACGCTACAACCGAAAATGAAGGGATGTCGTCTTTAATAACAGGATTGCGGCGTCGGGCTGCGGAAGAGAGCTGAGCTGGAAACGGAGTGGCGGTGTGCGAGGAGGGGGGTGCAGCCAGAGGGGTTGAAGGTCCCGCGGGAGGGGTGAAATACTAGTCGGATATGGGCCACACTACGCCAGCAGCCGTGAGTTGGAGGGAATAAGGGGAGATAGAGGGAGATGAGAGAATCGAAAGGAAGGAAAATGTAAGAAGAGAGAGGGAGTTTAGACGAGAAAAATAAAGATGGAAGAAGGAGGAATTTGAGTTGCAGGAATTTGAGAAAGAAACGGCGATAGGAAAAGTAACAACAAAAGTGAAAGATGATGGGTTGATGAGTAGAAAAAGAGATGAAAACTTTGGAAAGAAGAATAATGAAAAAATATATTAAAAAGGAGTAAGATTAAAAATAGAGGTGCACAGAGAGAAACGACAGGCTTGTGGAAAATAAAGGAGGACTATGACGATGAGAAAAGAGAAATTCAATAAGACAAAAGATAAAATAAGATATTGAAGTGAAACAAGAGAACAGAGGGAATGAATAAAACGACGATAGTTGAAGAAAATGGTGAAAGATGAGAAGAATCGCTCTTTGAAGAGGATAGAAGAGAGTTGAAACGTTTTAGAGGACGGAAAGGAAAGCAGAGAGAAAAGAAATGTAAGAAGAGATGAAAGTAATAGTGAGAAATTACATAAAGGTAAGGAGTCGAAAATGGAAGGACAGGGCTGAAAGTAGGAGACGAACAGCAAGAGAGGAACGGGCGTAAATGCTCACGTATCCGCCCACACGCTCACCCACATACACATTCACGCACTCACGCACGTAAAGCACGACGCACGCAATTTCCTGCATATGTAATTCCAGAGCGCGCGTTCGGGCTCGGCTTGCGTGCTAAATAACCCAGTTAGCATTCCGGCCGAACACTCGGCCACGTAAATAGTACAGGGCGCTTAAAGGTAGGAGGCGGCGGCGGAGCACGATGGTAGCAATGACGGAAATAGCGGGCAAATTATTTTTTTCAAAAACTAACCGATTTTTTTAAAAGGTCTCTTTTCAATATCTTGGTCATGTAGCGACTACTGTGATTTTTAAACTGTAGGAGAACTGTAGGAAGAACACGTAACTATAACATAAACACACAACAAATATCCATGCTCAAGGAGGGATTCGAACCCGTGACCCTTTGACCCAAAGTAGCTACAGTCCTTCAGTCCTTAACTTTTTCGGCTATCCAGACTGGCTAACCAATTCTTACTTTCTCGTTATTATTCCAAAATATGGGGGAAATTTTTAGTGCTGAATATCTTAATAAATGTATACGAGTATTTTTAATTTATTGTGTATTACTTTGACCATGGAGAACTGAGAAACCGAATGGTCATAAATTTATTTCATTTTAGTACCCACTTGTAGCCTGCAGCAACAATGCTGCTGTCTGGTGTGTGCAAAATGAGGTCCCGTAGTGGCAAATGTTGGCTGATCTGAAATGACACACGTGAATACTGAAGCTTCTTTCTACCTCGTGGCATGGCGTCACTTGTGTCGTAAGAAGTGAACCACTAATTATGAGAATATAGTCGTTCCTCCAGGTATGAGATATTGCGGATTAACGAAATCAAATATTTGCAGTGTTAAGTAAAATCGCGACTGTTTAAATATTTCTTCATTTTCACCGGATTCTTGGGCATCTAATGTAACTATTGACTCCTTTTCCGTAGCCTAAAGAGGCTTACTTTTCCGTTAATGTATTCGTGCATTAGAAATTAGCAATGTAGGCAACCTGCAGCAGCAAAAATGCTGTTGAACAAATCCGCAAAAATTGATCTCCCAAAAGTAGCAGCCATTTTTCTCAAGGAAACAAAATACTCCCGTAAAAGTTAGCAATAAGTTAAAATAAAATTTAAAAAAACAGTCTTCACGAATGCCGAAATAACGTAGTGAAGTATATATACAGTACAACAGTTCTTTGCAAATTACAAATACCAAAAGTATTCGTAAGGTGAGAAAGTAAAACGTTGCTGTTCCAGAACGTATTACTTGATAAGTAAGCGGCATCTGCTACGGAACCTTGCTGTCACATCACGTTGGCCGCGTAGTAGGTAGTGGCGCTACTGAGTATGAGAATTTAGACGGTAATTATGCGAATACAATATGAACCACGCCAGATGCAGCCACACAGTACGTAAACAGACGAAATAACACAACCTTTTTTTTCAATTTTTCAGTAAAAATGGAAACTATCTCATTGGTTTTGTACTTTTCCTAGTTCCTCGGTATCTAACAAAATCATAATGACTTCTCACATTGCCGGAAGAAGCATAGTTTTCTTTCAATACTTTTCCATTTTTCCACTGAATGGAAACCAACCCCCACACAATCACATAGTACAATAATCAATGCTTTAGACAGGACCTGAATTCGCAACATTAGACTGTACTTTTTTATGGTATTGAACAGTACCCTGAGCTACCTAGAAAATCTAGTAAGCTACAGTTACGAATTCCATTTTATTTGAGTAAAACATTTTGTCCACGTTTTTGCCAATCCGGTCCACTGTGCCGCAGCGGCAGTGGCATTGCTCCGTGGCTTTTGGCCGCGAGCGCATAGTTCGAGTGCCTACCACCGGAGAGCACCGTTCGCGCACCTCTCCCTTGCGCAGAACGCTATCGTGCGTATTTTGTTTTGGGGAGGGGAAACTCTTCGCGGGCGTGACCGGGTTTCGCGGAGAATTCCGCGAATTCGGTTGCAGAGTAATACCTTTTCGTTTATGGATTCGTTTCTAGGGGCGGAGCTTGAAAATGAAAACTGCACATTAGATGCGGCACGTTTAAAGAGGTTGGTTTCAATGAAACTTATAGTGTGTGTGTGTGTGTGTGTGTGTGTGTGTGTGTGTGTGTGTGTGTGTGTGTGTATACACGAACCTAAAATTTATGAATCGAGCACTATATATACGATATACAAATACACGCACTATATACACGCACATATATATGTACGCTGATAAGAAACAAAAATAAATCTATTTAAAAATACAAATGTCTACATCTCTCCAAACAGTACAACGATATTCGTGGGAAATTAATTCAAAGTATAAGAAAACACTATTTACTGTGCGCTGCAGAAAATAGTTTTTAGTATTTTAATTTAATTTTCATATTTTGAGGCATTTCCTTCCCTTGTAAGTGAACGATGAAATTTCGATATCATAGATAAAGTAATATGTTCGAAATAGAACCAAGTGTTGGTTATGCAGTATGTTATGAGACAATTGCAGATATTGCTCTGTTCATGCCGTATTATATATTTATGGAGTTATCACGTTCTTCTAAATATTCTAAAAATAGTTAACTATCTAGTTTATTAGTTACGTGTTCTCATTCCATGTTTACTTGAATTGATAGGCATCTAGTTACGAATGTTTCTTATAAATCATACTTAACAAACAGTTCAAATAAATGTCTATCTTCTTTCTCTTTTTCTCTCTTTACTTTTTTCCCGACTCTGTTTTTTCTACTTCTGCTGTTTCTAATATTTCTATATTTGTTTATTATTATTATTAAATGACATTATTATTATTATTATTATTATTATTATTATTATTATTATTATTATGCAAACGCCTAAGAAATTAGTGACCTTTATTTCCAGAATCAAGGTTTGTATGTAGCCATGATTTATTTCTCCAAGAAATAAAAGCGGTATCCAAAATGTAATAGTTTAGGACTGAATTGGAAGAAATGTTTGTTTTCCTTGACAGGAAAATTAAAATAAAATATTAAATTATGACGAAATTAATTTTATTTCAATTATTACCCTTTTTCTCACATTAATTTTTACTCACCTTTCAGGTCCTAGGACGATATATCGTGGTATAGTAGTGAAAGCCATCAAGTTACATTGCCGAACGCTTTAATGCGACCTACTAACCGAGTATTTCAATCTGGAATTCGTATCAAAACCCAATTTTGAAGTGAAATGGAATTTAATAGGTATCACAAGAATTTCCGATACTTGCATATTGTTTGCCATTGTTAACACTGTCAAATTGGGACTACAGTAAGGTATTTCATCCCCCGATTATGATGTCAAATATCTGGGATGCATGGATTGGTTGACGGGATGGTTTTCAATTTATTAAAATGAATTACTTTATGTTCGCGTTGATGAATGTGGTCCCAAATTAAATTCCATTCCATCATGACAGTAGTCACCATAAGCATACATTTTGTCGAATTGTGAATCTACATAGCCTCAGAGGCTAAGTTGTAATTCATCACACATAATTGCCACTGGTTCTTATGTTTATTTCATTACTAAATGATTACCCGGCGTTGTCCGGGTAATTACTTAACGCTCTCCCCGTCAAAAATGACGTCTAGGTACACTGAAGATTGCATGTAATAAAATTATGTAAAAAATGACATGTTTTGGAGGAACAGTTTGAATCGCAACAGCCCCATGTTTTTTATCGACCTCTCAAAAGCTATCTCTTTAGTACTTTTATTTATTTATTTTATTTTGGATTGCTAAGAAAATACTTGGTAATAAGCGATCAAAATCTATTTTACAATTTTACATTATAATAAAATTTACATTTTTGTTTACGTAGCAATTTTTCTTAATATCATGTTTTAACAATTATCTCTTCAGTAGTTCAAGCATTTTTGTCAAAAAAACATACTCATTTAAACACCGTATATAATATACGATTGTTATTATATGTTATATAATAATATTATATATATTACTATACACAATACAAATATTTAATTTTAAAAGATTTAAACTCAATTTTATAAGATTAAATTTATTTAAGCCACGAGAAAGCAAAAATCTCAATAAAATCTGTGAAGATTTTTAATGAGTATTTTCTTTGTGAAGAAAAGCATGGATTCTGACTACACCCACGTGTTAGAGGATTTTTTTTAAAATTTAGCAACAGGATTTATCCACTTTTTCGTTACCAGGGGCCAACAATGAGAGTTTTTCTGGCAAACATTCACCGTTTTCTGGCTCACGATGACATAACTTTCTCTTCTTACGAACTCGTAAGTTACGTACTCGTAAGACGAGAAAGTAAAAATGCTACAAATTTCATTTCGAAATTATACTAAATAAATTAAAATTTGTTGAAAATGTATTACAACAAATTATACCCTACATCTGCTTAAATATATACATTGTCTTTCATTATTACATTCACAATAATTATATTATGCATTAAAATGTATTACATTTTTTATGAAACGAATTACATTAATTAATGTAATGATATGCATTTATTGTAAAATGTATTTTAATCCTTCACTACTTGTATTCATTAAATCAATTAAATAACATTAATGTGTTTTTATATTTTGCATTACGAATGAAATATTTTGTTGGTAACTTTTTATACAACTATACATATGGCCTGATCACCGTTATAATGTGTAAATAAATAAATAATACAGTAATTCAGTTCAGTTCAATTCAATTCAATTATGCATGATTTTTCGTGCAGACACTTAGACCATCAGATATGCTCTTCCGTCTGACCTCGCAAATCCTGCTACGATCCTTTCACTGGCTGGCAGAGCAAAGATATATGACTAAGGCGACGAAACTGACAATTTGAATGTTACTCAGAGACTTCTTTTAGGGTTGAGGATCTTGAGATTAGTAGTTCAAGAGGCTAAAATGAGATTTTATTCACGAGTGAGAAGTGTGGTGGTGAAGAGAACTATGTCTCAGGAATATCTTCTACTTTTTAGTGGTTTTTTATCCATTACCACTATGCAAACGAAATTGATAAAATACAAATAAGGTACATTAATGTTGCATTTTTCTCAGAAAGTACACATCTCGTTTCATAAAAATGAATTAAATCAAAACAATGAAAATTGCATTGCATTTAAATTTTTTAGCATTAAAATTACTTCTGAGAAACATGTTAATAATTACCCTACCTACTTTTTATATTTACTAGAGAGTAGATTCATTTATTTTACAAAAACAATGAAATAAAATCATGTATGTACCACGGGACGAAGGCTCTTGGACTTTTCTCCATATTTAGAACCAGTTAACGCCTGTGGTGTATATGGTTTTATTTATCTAATTTCAATTATTCATATTTGTTTATTTACTAAATAACTAGTTGTTAACTTGACTCGGTTTGTCATTTCATATTTCCCTTCCATAATCCTCTTTCATAATTTCCTCTCATAATTGTAAGAGATAACCGTAAGATAACTGAAAGAGAACTTGAAGCAACATTCAACTATTTTCATATTCCCTCCAATTACAATCCTCTCGATCCAGCCAAGTTATGCAGTGGATATTGAACTCCATATCGAAGGCAATAACAAGCAAAAAATGTGTCAGTAAAAAATAAATATAATTAATGTAGTTTGAACCGATAAAATGTAAAAAGAAGGCCAAATATGCAATATTGTTTTTGCAAACTCTGTCAACATTTCAGAAGGCATGAAAACTCCCATCATTATTATAAGCTCGAATACTTATCTCGAAAACATTTTCCGTCAAAGAGACCCCCCGTAACTTCCACACCCTGACCACGACCGTGTGTTTCTCGTACTTCGGTATCAGACTCCGACCGAAACTTCGCAATGTTCCCTGCAGCACGTGGTATTCAGGAGACCTACGCCGACTCCAGCATAGGGCTGACACAAGCGGGGACGAGAAATCCTGCAGGAGGGAGAAAGTGCGAAAGTGGAAGGAGGAAACTGTCGAGGGCACAGGGTCAACGACCTCCCCAACTCCCCGGAGACTACGCATAAATCCGCGGTGACAACCAACTCCAGCGGTACGGTTGAATTTATCATAAAATTAATTTTCCGGGCGACGCGTTATTTTCCATATACAACGCAGTTTGGTTAATTTGCCTAACATTCGCTTCCAGAGTAACATAAAATTATGTCCGTTAAAAACTCTTTATCTCACCGACCGCACGGCCTAAGCGTGATTTATGCAGGGCCCTTCGGAAAAGTTATTTGTTTATCGCGCCGTAAATCTTGAGTGTTTTCTTCACGGTATTCGCCTTGTAATCAATATCCCAGGAAAGTATTGCTATTAAGTTCGGCCGATTCATTTTGTCTTCCTGCCGTTGATTCCAAAAAATGGAAGCTACGAGTGAATGTTTTCACAGGGAAGTTGGTGGAACTTCGATTAGTTTCGCTCTTCAAGGTTTGAGGAAGAAGTTTTCGTTATGTTTAGCGAATTCCCAGTGCTGGAAATGTAAAAATGTATGTTGAAATGTTGATGTTTGCCAAACGTGTTAATAGTATTTTTTAATAGTATTTAAATGGTATCTTATAATCAATATTAGTTTTACTATTTTAAATTTCTTGTATTTATTATTATTATTTTGTTTTATTGTACATATCGACATACCACATACGGCATACTATTGAATATTTATGTCTCGACACAGTTTTAATAATTTTAAATCAGGATTGCTGATATGTAGTATCGTTTGAAATGAAACAATAGTTTGTAAAAAATAGGCTAAATGCTAGCGTTGTTCACAGACGGACGGACGGACAGACGTTTTGCTTTCAATTGGTTTTTCGGTATCAAGGACCCACAAAATAGGGATTCTGGCTGCACCACATGATAGGAGATTTTTTTCTTAATTTAGCAACTGGATTTATCCACTTTTTCGTTACCAGGGCCCTGTAATAAGTGTTTTTCTGCCGAAAATCCGCCGGTTTTTTTTCGCTCAGCGTTACATAACTTTCCCTATACTATACGTACGTACGTGTACGTACGTACGTGTACGTACGTAGGTACGTGTAGTACACGGAAAAGTAAAATATATATTGTTAGGTACAGCGGGTAAAATTAATTATTAGATGCTATTAAGGCACGAGTAATACCAATATTGGGTAACCAGACGTACTCTTTTGGGTGTTACCTATATTTCATACCAAGCACACCATTACATTGAAGCATTTCTTAGGTAGATAACATCTAACTATACAACCATTAGTGTACACTAATGTCTCTAATTCATGAAGCTATCGGCGACTGCATAGTTGTTTAAGAATTAACTTTGAAACAGAATACTGAAGAATAAAACACAGAATGTGAATTTTAAGAACATCACAGATTTTACAGGAAAACAACCCTAAAGTATTTATATTTTGACCTCCGTCGAAAATTGTACGGACAAATAATAGATAAAAATTAGTAATGTCAATTATTACATGTAATTAAACATTTATTTATAGCCATTCAGAAACAGTTTTATATTTGGATGATATACCACACTGAATATTGTTACAATAATTTTAATTGAACGCTACCATGAAGGCAAAAACTTAAAATTATATATATTTATAGATGACATTAGCAAGTGTATAAAAATCGCAAGTTTCCGCAGTGAAGCAAAATTAAAGAACAAATTGAATCATAAAGCTAGTTATTCTACCAATAAATATTCGTGCCATAACGAATTTGTTCTATTTAATTTTTGTGAGGACGTTCAATGCAGTCAACATTTTTCAAGTCATTAATCTTGAAAAAAGAGTTCATTTTTTCAGCTCCAGCTCTAATGCTCGAGCAAATTTTCCCCAAACAATTTTCAATCACTCCAGAAGAATCCACCTAACAACGAATGAACTTCGACCTGTCCCAATTACGTCAAAAGCAGCATTCCCAACCGCCACGAAACCTCTCTCACTCTCGCTCCCCGTTTCCCTCTCTTCCAATGATCCCGCTGCTTTCTTTTTAAAGAAACCCGCTGAAGTGGCGTATTATTCACAGAAGCCCTAAATTCTCCAACCGCTATTCGCGCACTTCCAATTCAGACGCCGTAATAATTCCCTAATTATTTTAAGTTTTCTTTAACCCCCTCAGTCAGTAAAGCAGTCTTCTCCGCCTCCTTCTTCAGCTCTCCTCTCTTTTCGCTCATTAGGAAACGGCAGCAGACAGCGGCTGCAATTTCCAGTTTGCATTCGGGAACCAATCGGCAGGAAATATCCTGTTAAGGTTTCCCCAACCCCCTGCAAACATCTCTGTAACTTTCTTTTGTTTCTTTGGTATCGGGAGCGGGTGGGAGAGAGCGCTTCGATCGACGGGGTGAGGTGGGAATTCAAGGGAAGGATTAAACAACGGAGCAGATACCGGCTGGGGATTAGCAGAGGTCTACAGGGACTCCGGAATGCTGCAGAGATAGTGTCACGGATATCGGAGACTTCTCTTTTTTGCTCGGCCATCTCGGCGGAAGGATAACAGAACTTTTATAGTAAATCCGTCGTTATCGTAGGCCGTCGTTATTTAATGTTGCCTTTCATTGTAAGCTACGTGCAGACGGTCGCAGGAAATTTGGAAGTGTTTCTGTTACTTCTAAATTCTTTTAATATAGAATTTAGTTTAATGATACCTATTAAACATTATTTCTTCAGGAATTAGTAGAAAAACATGTATAATTTATAATTATGCTCTAATAACATAAATTAAAAGGTTTCGAATTAGCAATTGCTTTTAATTTTATTTTGTCTCTAGTCTTTCCACAACTGGTAATACTTGTCTTTATGCAAACATATATTGTATTAAACTGCACAGAAAATTGGTTTAAATTCATTAATACTACTATTTAGCTTTGATTATTATGAACATGTATGACTCAGCAAAATTGAAACGGTCCATCAGCACGATTTTTGTAGACACAATAGAACAACTTTTTGAAAATCGATATTTATAACCGTTGCAAAAATTTATTATAATACGATGCTAAGTAGATTAGAGGATATTAAGCTTTGTAACGATTTCTGAATTTGTATTACCTACTCATGGAAAATTAAGTACTTTAAGATCGAGGAAACAAGTGAGGAATCTACGGAATACCAAAGAATTTTACCGTCTTTAACGCATTTTAATACATTCTAATATCATCATGACTGGCTTTTTACAACCACAAATCAATAAAGTCTTACGATCGAAACACAAGACTTCAATTAGTATTCGTTGCGGTTCATGAAAAAAGTATGTCATGAAATTGCGTATGAATTGTGATTCAAACACGTTGCTTTTTCGGAATTTATTGCAGTCATCTACGTTACTAGACACCATATTGCATTGACAGCCGCCTCATTTCATCTTTTTGATACGTTCTACTGATTATGACCTAGAGTTGTGCAACAGCGCGTTATGACGACCGCACAAGATCTCCAGGCACAAAAAATCTGATTTCCATATAAAAGCGCATGAGGGGTTCTCTTTTAAGGAATCAAGAATAAACGTTTTACTACCATTCCAGTAGCCGTTATCATCCAGTGCTGCATCGCGGTCTTTTTTACTGTTCGCCATAAAGCACTTGGCGTTTCCTAGAACCTTACACGAATTCCGCGGAAAAGAATCTCCGAGGACACGCTGTTGCCAAATATCCTCCGCGCGTATTTTTATGACGCGTCGTCCCCACATGGCGTCCAAACGACATCCGCAGACATGGCTCCTCACGACGCCTCCGTCCGTTCGTCCCCAACTCATGCGCTCTATTCGGTTTGGGGCGGCCGTCCCATTTGATGCATGTTTATCTGGTAAGGGGCGAAGCCGTGGCTGTTCTCGGGCTTCTTTGACTCTTCGTAAGCCGGTGCGGTTTCGAAAATCGATTTGTTATCTTTTATGATGTTCCAAGAATTAGTCACACACGATGTAAGTACATACTATGTAAAAACGAAATACGTTGTACTATAGTGAGAACTTGTGAATCTCTCAACTGACTATCCGCAGAGAAAAAGCAGTTGTGAGTGTATGTGTTGCTTACGTACAAATGGATTCCAAAACGTACGTAAATGAGAGGATGGTTTCAAAGCTACTATACCCAGAAGATATAGGAAAGGAGAAAACTACTTTGAATGTTACAGAAGAATCCATATCCTGTAGGTGCAGTAAAACAATTGTGATATTTCAGTATGCCAGGGTAGAGAGGAATATGAGAACAGTTATTTAATTTGCTCATTGTCTCAAAGAGTAATTCTGTTTGTTGAATGGCATGCTAGTAGGGGAAGCACGGAAAAGGTGAATAACATTTAGTTTAATCACCAATTTATTTGTAGTGATTGACAGATCGTGAGCCGGTCGCGGATATGATTGTCGTTTTGGAAAGTAGCAGCCTAAGAACATTGAAAAGATGAGGTGGGAAGTAGTGGATTGTCTCAGTCTAGTGAGGTGGAACTGCTTCTAAAATCTACATCAATTAGAAATAATAAAAAATATTTTTTCTTGAAAAGCTTCGTGGCTTATTACAAATGAACAAAACTCGAAAAGAATTATCTGTCAATTTCTGAAGAACATATATCAAAAAATTATTAAATACGTTTTAAGACCTCCCCGTTAAATGTGCTGCAGAATCAGCCATCTTGAAGTTACTTGAGATTTGTTATGTTTATTAAGCCTAAGTTAGTGTAGGAGGGTTTACAACTCTGGTAAGATTGACAGGAATAATTGTGCAGAGAAAGAAAGGATTCTGTTGTATCTGCCTGCTCAATAAACTTGAAAAAAAATGTTTCAATAACGATGCAAGTGACCGAACATTAAGGCAAAAGGGCATATGTGTACATTTGAGTGTACAACATAGGATGTCACTAATTCTTTATTTGACAGATATAAACAGTGATGTACAACGAATTTTCAGAAAGTCTTCAAATGCTGTGACCGATGTCTCCAAGCGTATTTTTACGGCATGTTGTCCGCAGATGGTGCTGGAGCGGCTGCATCCAAATGCAAGACGCTAAATGTGCGTCGTGACTCCGTCCGTTTGTCCTTTCATCCCTCTCGGCCGCTCTTTATTGTCATGGCCGAACGATCTCACGCGTTTGTACTGTAAGGGACGATGACGTGGCAATCTCGAACTTCATTGACCTTTCCGTAGGTAAGAGAGTATTCAAAAATCGTTTTGTTGGCTTTTGTGATGTTCAAAGGTGCGTACACATATTCAGTAAAAGATGAAAAGTTGTGTAATTTGCAGAGAAATCACTTTAAGTAAGAAGTGTTTTTAGGGACGTAATATTCCCGATACAAACGCGCGTATTATTTAAAGGCACAATACTAAAAAATGCACGTCTTGAACTTCACTGATCTATGACTCACTTCTCATTTTGAGGGAACAGTGCACTACCTGAAAGAAGTAGCGTATGATTTAGAAAGTCAACAACCAAACTTTTCAGAGATAAATTTGAAATTAAACAAAATATAGTATATTTTAAATAATTCAAATAATATTTGAAAATATCAATATCTTCAATATCTAGTTCCTTACGAAGCACGGTGGCCTTACATTAGAAAATACCCGCTTAAAAGTAAAACAGGTTTTTGGATTGTTCACCAATCTCGTGAAATAGACTTCTTTAGATTGTTGTAAAATTTTATTTCGAATATAAAACATTCTCAATCAAGAGCCCAATAATATCTTTATCTTGAAATTTAGAATCATTTGCACTAATGTCTCGATATACATATTCTAGGTTTATTTTATACAGAGGTAGAGCATTTTTCACAAGTGATTACCGTAGAACTACTGAGAGGCAAGAAGCAGATATTGCTATTCAAGAACGTTGTTATAGTACCGAAGTCTATAAGTAAAAGTATATACACAATATTAAATATTTCTGAAAATTACAACTTCCAATTAAAAACACAATTTCAATACGTTTTCAATTTTTGTAGGACTTTAATTATAGTCAGATTTCTACAAATCAAGAATGCTTTCCGTAAATTTTCAGACCTAACACTTCAAACGTTTGGGGCCAAACCTATTGT
Source organism: Acheta domesticus (assembly GCA_031308135.1). NCBI lineage: Eukaryota > Metazoa > Arthropoda > Insecta > Orthoptera > Gryllidae > Acheta > Acheta domesticus. The sequence goes on from JAHLJT010000631.1 coordinate 62,570,464, forward strand.
CTAGGAATGTGTCGTTAATTGACGTGCAAAGCACGGTCACAGTTTCAGTACCATTCAAAAATTAATATTAATGTTGGATTAGTTTTATATTAACTATAAACTAAATAACTGACGGTTTTGATTGTGATTTGGCAAATCAACAAAACCGCCGGGAAAATTATTTTTAAAATTACGTTAGTTAAAAGTTAATTATCAAATCCAATATTTAATTAAAACATTTTCAGAAACAAATCCAATTTTTTGTTTGTAAAAAATATTAATCTCAGAAACCGTTCAATAAAAACATATTTTCAGTGAGCGATGGATGAAATACGGAACATTTGCTGAATAAAAGCGGGTTATCCTGTTTCTTCAAGCCGTAATGTTTTGAATAAATAATTATTCTTAAAATATCGTAATGTTTTCTGAAATTGTTAGTTCATATTTTGTCTATTACTGTTTCTTATTCTTTGGTATTTTTCCTTGCATTATTTTGAAATATTTATTTGCTGCTGTTTGCCTCACTTTCACTTTTCCTGGACAATTTTGAAGCAACAACTGATCGACTGAACCTTTTTCTCTCCAACTGAAAACTTTCCGAGTAGCGAGTCATAAGTTCAAGTATGTTTAGATGGTCTTTCACAGGGTAAACAAAATTTTCTCATTTTCTTTTTCTGTAATGTAGTTCTCTGATTCTCATGCAAACTTTTCAAACTTTACCAAATTTTTCCTCTGCCCTTTTTGGTTGGAATTCTGGAGGGCAGTCTAACTTTACAGGCTCCGAACTTTTTTCATTTTTCTAATTATCCATTCCTTCTTCATTCTATAGAACATGTATGACCAACATAATAAAAATCGTAGGCAAAGGCTGACAAGAAAGATAAACTCCTCAATAACAATAACTGAAATAGAGAAATATTTAAAAACATCTCTTAAAAACATGTGTGGATATCATCGAGAAGATTATTGTTTATCAAAGAAAAACAGATTCAATTTTACTCAAAATATTTGATATTTTTTAAAACTCTCATGATTGAAATTTTTTATGATTCAGTGAAAATATACTACAGTGAATAAATATTCTCGTGATCCCATTATAACCATCTCACACATTATATTTCAGAAAAAAGAACACGTAAAAATTTTCGTATTACGTACGTCACCGCAAACCGATAAACTAGCCCTCTAAGCGAGCGGTTATCTCAGTAGCTTAGCGAGGAGAACCGCTTCCTAATTTCAACGACATTTTTCTCCCCGAAGCCAACCGCGGCGAAGCTGTCCTCACGGCCGCATATTTCTCCCAGGAGGGGAGCTTAAGTCCGCGCGGGTGGCAGCCCTGGCTCCCGAGGCCCAACCGCCCCCTCCGTCCGCCGTCGCGCCGGCTCTCCGCTCGCACTTCTCATATTAAATCGAGCGACCTCCTCTCTTGAAGCCTTAGCCTATGTAAACAGGAGCGTTCAGAGGATTCGCGAAGGAGGAGGAAGGACGGACAAAGGTTTACCTATCGGACGTATTGAAAGAAGTAAAGAGGGGAAAGAAAGACTTGAGCCGCAGTCCATTGCGCGGAAAACGAGAAGAGGGAGCGGAGGGTGGAGTGGTAGGCTGGGCTGCACGTGGAGGAGGAGGTAGAGGAGTGGTTAAGGGAAGGGCGAAGGCGCAAGGAGGCCGTGCTCTTGGTAGTGAATGAGATAGAAACAAGTAAGAATGCGGAACGAATATGAAACAGTGACAAAAGCTCAGACGGTGACGAAGGCGACGGAGGTCGAATAGGGGACGAATGCGTAGTCGGGGACGAAGGCGCAGTTGGGGATAAATGCGCAGTCGGAAGCAAAAGCGCACTTGGGGACGAAAACACAGTCCGGTACGAGGGCGCAATCCGGAACGAAGGCACAGTAGGGCACAAAGGCGCAGTCTTGGGCAAAGGCCCTGTTGGGGCGAAGCGCAGTTTGGAAGGAGGCACTATCAGGGACGAATGCGTAGCCGGGAACGAAAGCGCAGTCCTGGACAGTTGGGCACGAAGGCGCAGTTGTGAACAAATGCGCAGTCGGTGACGAAAGCGCTGACGGGGACGAAGGCGCAGTTGGGTACAAATGCGCAGTCGAGGACGAAAGCGCAGCTTGACTCAAAGGCGCGTTTGGGAGCGAAGGCCTATTCGGGGCGGAGGCCTAGATGGGGTAAACACGCAGCGGGGAACGAAGGGCAATCGAAGACGAAGGGCAATCGGGGACGAAGGATCATTCAGTTACAAAGGTGTAGACGGGGACGAAGACGCACTCAGGGAAGAAAGAGTCGGGGGCAAAAGCAAAGACCAATCCATGAGTAAAACTGAGAGGATGAAGGAGCGACGACTGTGAACCCGTGGTGAAGGGGGAGACGTGGCGGTACGCTAACAAATCTGAGGTCACGGGGTAAAAGTTCTTATGTCAAAAATCCTAGTTTGGAGAATACAAGGGCTAGATTATTGAGCCAACGCTTTTTCCTACGCTCAACGCTATTTCCCAACGCGTTTTTCTCGTTAAAGAGGTAATATTTGAATTCAGTCGTTTTTCTAAAATAAAATATACTTAAATTATAGTTTCAGTACCTAACCATATTTTGACAAAAATTGACTGAAGAATTTGTACTCCGTGACCACAGGAGCATTGCAGAAGGCAGCGGCGACAATACGGAAAACGTCCGCTCCAGGCGCAGGCGCTGTCGTCGGCCAGAGCGGAGGCGACGAGGCGGCAGTGAGGGCGATGCAGGTGTACGCGGGGGCGGAAGCGGCGGCCGAGGCGGAGGGTGGGGGCGATCGGGGCCCCACGCGGCACAATAGAGCCGCAGGTACACACACGCGGCCGGGAGAGGTAGGGAAATAAGCGGTGGCGACCGGCGGATCGACTCGAGCGGGGGGGAAGGAGGGCGGCGGGCGGCTTAAGGGCGGCGCCTTCGATGGGCCATCGGCCGAGGGGCACCTTTTTCAAAAGGGTGCGCCAGAGGGGCGGGGGTGGCAATATTCGTAGGAAGAGCTGGTGAGTTTGTTTGGCTGCGAGAGGGGGAAACACATGGACGATTGTGGGGGCCAACCATGCAATCGAAAGAGATGCTGGTTGATACGTTGATAATGGCCCACACTTGGTTCGCTAACATTTCATCCCGCTGGTAAACAAATATAAGATGTCGCTCTTCTTCGTTTGTCGGTAGACATCGCTCTGTATTTCGGTTAGTCTGGCATAGTTAAATCCCTTTTTAAATATATTTGTTTGTTGCTCTATGAATGATGTCAGAGTGAACGAAGATTGGGTAAGATTTTGTGTAAAATAAAACAATCTGTAATATAGCAATTTTGAGTATATTTCGATTCATGATATATCACTATTTAGTAAAAAAATATTACTCACGTCAAACTATTGGCCAGAACAAGTATTTTTTTAAAAAATGGAATAAAGATTAGTGAAAGAAGAATGACATGTAACATTGTGAGAGTGTGAGAGAACTCACGAAGTTGTGTAATGATGTAAACGGATGATAAGAACGCTTTAAGTTATGATGATAATGGTAAAATGTGTAAATAAAGTGATATCGGAACAAATGTATTTGTATAACGGGCAAGCTATCACGGACGATGCCGGCGGCGTGGTGGCAAAGGCAACGAATGTTGGCGTGGGACAACGCATTGGGCAAAGTTAAAATGCACAATTTTGAGTATGTGACTAGGTCAGCGGGCCTACTACTCTCGCATATGAATGTAGAATTGAACAAAGAAAGAGAAACTGAAATTGTTGGCAGATTGCAGCCGGCGGTTAGATATCACATAACACAAAAGAGCGATTGTGGAGTTACAAAGAGTGGAGGGAAGAAATGGGGCGCAACTGAGTCTTGTGGTGAAACGTATACTTCAAACTCTGGCATCCCAAATATTGAGACAGATGTGACCAGAATAGCCACGACTAAGATCTTAAACATATGGCAATAGAAAGGAAAGGTATATCAAGCAGTTTTTGTAAATATTTGCAAATACAGTGAAGTGTTGATGGATTACAATCTTTAGTTTGTTAATTTCTGTGACAAACTAGGATATAATTTAGAATGAAGCAAAAACAAAAGAAACTGAAATTGGCAGATTCTGACTAAGAGGAAAAGACACGGCAACAAGATCACCAAGGTATTAGAAGCAGTGATAGAAAAGAACGGACATTGAAACTCACTGGATGAGTTGAGGTGAAACGGCGAGTGGGAGGGGATGTGGATGAAGGTGAAATCCGCTATTCGCCCTGCCATCACACACCTGCGCGGTCGGGCTAACGGGGAAGGGCTAGTGCTTTGTGATTGATGAGATGTGGATGTGGGCGATGGCTGAACCGCGGAGACCTTTTAAGATCTTCGATCTCCTAAGACGTCGTCCACTGAATGACATCACACGACGGGATCCACGAGAGCTGGAGAATCGCCACAGACACTGAAAGAACGCCTTTGACGTCATAAGAGCTAGCACTTGCACCGTCTCCCCCTGGAAATGGACATTATTGATATCTATCGATTGCATTGAAAATCGATGTGCTTGTTAATGTTGAGAGTTGAAGGATTTGGGGAGGCGACAGAAAAATGATTTTTTTAGATTGACATAAATAGTAAAATGTCCGAGTTGAAATGACATGGAAACTTCAACTCAAACTCTGGTTCGTTGTAGCATCAATAATGTGACATCTCTCTCTCTACGACATATAAAGAAATACAGTAAACCCTCGTTAGCACAAACTTGCTTAATACGAATTTTGGTGTAACACAAACAAAACTTCGGCTCCGGCAAGGGATTATGGTAATACGTACGTTTAAAATATTCGGTTAACACGAATTTTTATGACAGGAGCTCTGATTATTTCGGTTCCTAGGTATTCGAGTTAATGAGGGTTTACTATATGTTTAATGAAAAAAAATTAAAACCAGATTTATCAATGTAGCTTTTTGGCTCAAGACCTGATATTTGAATAGGAACTATGTTAGAAACTTATGTGTTGGTTCTTGGGTATTCAGTTTAAAAAAGGGGGAAGCCGTGTTACAATAAGCTGTACAATACTGAAAGCTTAAAGAAATACTGAAAGCTCTTAAAAACAGTATTATACTTTTAAAAGTAATTTCAAATAAAAAGCCCAAGGTTATCTAGTTATGTTTGCTATAGTGTAGTTGCCGAGGAACAAGAAATTGTGTTGATGTCTGATCAAAGGGAGCATTAATATTCAATAATTATTCAATTGCGTTCAGACAATCGAAATGATCGTAGATTGCCCATACTAACATATGTACAAAATAGTTCCGTAAAATTGGACGTGTGATTTTTCAGCGGAAGAGTTTCTCTGTTGCCAAAATAGATATTTATATACACACTATTAAAGACCTTTAAATCATAGTAAATTTAAATAAATCAAAAAGTAAATTTTAGTTTAGTGTTTTCGTCCATTTTCAAATTTGCCATCGATTAGCCTTTGTAAAGCATTTTTCCCCAACCCCCTACAGCTTGCCAATTTCCAACATCATATGCCCTTTCAAACTCCAACCGTACACAGTCGGAAGTCCTTGACCCCTAACGTTACAACACAAAGAGTATAGTGAAATAACGTGTAAGAAAAATGCTTACTCCACAGACACAAGCACAAAGTGAGTCAACATGTATATGCACTCTTTCCTGTCTCTCTCTCTCTCTCTCTCTGCTTCGCAGTGTGTGACCAAGAAAAACACGTCCTAATAACGACCTATAGGAAAACGCCAGTCCACAGAGCAGGATTCGCGAAAATTTAACGAGCAACACTTTACTGCCGAGAGACGAGAAATAAAACTTCGTTTCCTGCGGCGAGCCATTGGAGAAGTTTGTTTATAAAAAGCTAACATTGTTACGTCAAGCGAACTTCTCTGCAGTGGGTGGGGCGATTCTCTCCGGTTTGAGTAAGGATTATTGGACGGGAGCGTTAGCTTATGTACACGAGGATGTGTTTGTCTTTTCAGCGCGTCTTCCTCTCTCTTCCTCCCTTGCTCTCTCCCTCTCTCACTCTTTCTCTCTCCTGCCCACGCATACGTGTTCCTCTCCATTGCTGCAGACTAATCCAATTAAGTCCCTCTCATTACCTTAATACTGCACAATATCCATAAACATACTCAATTTTCCTAAATTAAACATTTTGCATACGGCATCTCCCGTGGCGTATCTCTTTTCGTTTACTCTTCGGAACGTAGATAACAAAATCCATGGCCAAGCGGAGGGAGACTGCTGTAAAAGTAAATCAACGCGAATGAAATACTAACAAGTTATTGGGAATTTGCCCTCGCTGCAACAAGCACGCACTGATAATGTACGGGTTTCGCGCAGTTTCTCTTCTATCCACCGTGTGCGATGAAGTAAAAGTGAAAGGAGGTAGCGGAGAAGCAGAGAATCTGCGCGATAACAAAGGTTCGTGTGAAATTAGTTGGACGTAAGTTACTCCTCGGCCATACTTGCTGGAGATTACTTTCGATGACCTGCGTATATAAGCTATAATCGTATATAAGACCTCTATCATGACATGTAATTCAACAAACGATTCATGAGAATTATGTACGTAAAATATTAAAAGGACTTCCTGATATCCAGAAGGCATGACGAGGTTTGTGAATAAATTGTGGAAAAAACGTTTAAAATAAAAATTATCAAGACATTCTCTATTGCTTCCAAAACATGTTTTTGAAATTTCCACGCGATTTGCGCAGAGTTCTTGTGTATCAGTTTGTTAGATTTCGGCTATACTGACAGGAAGTAAATTGCAATTACTTGCATATATAATCCAGATTTGTACATGCAATCTCTCGTATGGTTCTAAATTCAAAGGACAGTAGAATCTAAAAAGACGGTGAAATTCTATTCTTGATAAAAAAAAACATTGTTACGCGTTGAAAGAAAAAATTATCTAAGAAGTAATAACATTTATTTACGACGCAAAATAGAACTTAATACCGCTTTTCCTAACTTAATATATTATTCTTGAAGTACTTTGCTTTGGGAAAATACGTCAGTATTTATGTATTTACTTGTATCTTATTTTTTTAACCATTTTCGTTAGTACTATTTTTCAAGGCACGCCGAAGGGTGACTCCAAAGTGCGACTTTGTGAAGGTACGAGGTAATTAAATGAAAGAAGAGACATGCTATGAAGATAATGAATTAGAACTTTGTTCCAAACATTCGGTATTTATAATCGTGGGTGAGGCACGCAACAAATTCAACTCGTGCTTCTGCTGTACGAGTAGAAATAATTTACACATGCTAGCCTATATACACATAGTACCTTCCTACACCTAGACAATTATGAAGAGTACCAAGACTTTAAATATAAAATAAGGCATTTATGTTATTGAATGTAAATGAGATATTTCTCAAATTCATTAAAACCATAACTTTATTCTCAAACGCTGACAAATTTTAAAAAATTAAATTACTATTCAAAGTTTTTATTGTACTAGTAATTAAGTTCGATCACAGATGCCATTTGCATACTTTATAAAAATATGATATGTCAATTATCTGCATTTGTTTCCAAAGCTAAATACAAATTTATTCATTTTTTCTTATTGTCATAAGCTATTCATTTATCGCAAATTGTGTATTTCATTAACCTGCTAACTATTTGAGGTAAACAATTTGTACCTATATTTATTTACTAAATATTAACGTATTAATATTTATTAATTTCTATTTTTCTGAAGACTCTGTGTGGAGTTAATAAATAAAAGGAGAATGAACTTCTACGCAGGTAAATTTAAACTTTTTCCAAGCACTTGTAGTTCGTGAAGATTGGCGAAGCACTCCGTCCGAACTACTTTTCCAACTCGCGGAACTGCTCTGAAAACACTGTCAACGCGTCAGGTGGCCTGGGGAGCTCTAGGGCATCGGCACAGCCCAGGAGGCCCCCGAGGGACCGGGAGGAGGGACTTCGCGGGAGGGACCCTCTCGAGTAGAACCCGTGCCCGCCGGAATCCCTGGATCTCCCGCCCGCCCCCGCTCGTGGACACCCACTAAGCCGCAAGGGAACGGAAGTGATGGCCGCAATGAAGACGAAAGAAGGAAGGAGTATAGAAGGAAGAAGGATAGAAGGAAGAAGGATAGAAGGAAGAAGGATAGAAGGAAGAAGGATAGAAGGAAGAAGGATAGAAGGAAGAAGGATAGAAGGAAGAAGGATAGAAGGAAGAAGGATAGAAGGAAGAAGAATAGAAGGAAGAAGGATAGAAGGAAGAAGGATAGAAGGAAGAAGGATAGAAGGAAAAAGGATAGAAGGAAGAAGGATAGAAGGAAGAAGGAAGAAGGATAGAAGGAAGAAGGATAGAAGGAAGAAGGATAGAAGGAAGAAGGATAGAAGGAAGAAGGATAGAAGGAAGAAGGATAGAAGGAAGAAGGATAGAAGGAAGAAGGATAGAAGGAAGAAGGATAGAAGGAAGAAGGATAGAAGGAAGAAGGATAGAAGGAAGAAGGATAGAAGGAAGAAGGATAGAAGGAAGAAGGATAGAAGGAAGAAGGATAGAAGGAAGAAGGATAGAAGGAAGAAGGATAGAAGGAAGAAGGAAGAAGGAAGAAGGATAGAAGGAAGAAGGATAGAAGGAAGAAGGATAGAAGGAAGAAGGATAGAAGGAAGAAGGATAGAAGGTTAGAAGGAAGAAGGAAGTAGTAAGAACAAGAAAAGGAGGTAGGTGGGAGATAGAAAGAAGGCAGAAAGGAGGGAAAATGAAGGCAAGTGAATAAGCAAGATGGACGAAGAAGCAAGACGGGCGATGAAGCAAAATGAAAGAAGATGCAAGACGGAGAAAGATGCAAGAAGGACAAAGAAGCATAATAGACGAAGTAAGATGCTTGAAAAACAAGACAAACGAAGTAGGACGAGTGGAGAACCAAAACGTACGAAGAAGTAAGACGTTTGAAGGAGGAAGATGAGGAAGGAGGGGAAGGAATTAGGAAAAGTAAGAAAGGAATCACGACGGACGTAGATAGGACGACGAAAGAAGGAGGAAGGAAGACTGGAGAGTGGTCTTCGTCAAGTACTGAAAGTTAGCAGTCGCAGTCGCTTCAAACGTATGTCCAACTATTCGACGTGTGAAAAGAAAGACCAGAAAGGCTTTCAGAAATAGACATCGTAGTGAAACTGACAGGATACATTTTCGTAATTGTTCAAAAGAATTAGAACGAGAAAAGAAAATTGCGCAGGAAATATTTTTGAAACAAATTCTCGACGGAGATGGAAATAATTGGTCGGGGTTTTACAAATATGTTCGCAGAAGAAGAGGAAATAAAGAAGAAATTCCTATCGTTAGAGATACAAAGAACATGTTTCTAATAGATGATCGGGAAAAAGCAAACGCGTTCAATACCTACTTCAGTTCCGTTTTTAAACCAAAATCTCACCACACACAGATTTCGAGGGAGGCTGTGCCAAACCAGTTTATTATAGACGTACATACATTGCGAAAACGAATTAAATCTATGAAAAACGGAAAGTCGCGGGGTCCAGATGCCATTTCAACTGACATAATTAAACTCGGAGGAGAGGCAATTTTACCGTATTTAACAAGATTATTTCATGTTTCAATCAACAACTCAAGCGTGCCCGACGATTGGAAGCTAGCTACCGTTGTTCCGATTTTTAAGAGTGGTGACAACTGTTTTAGCCAATTATAGACCGGTAAGTCTTACGTCAGTTGTATGTAAGCTAATGGAACATTTGATAACAAACTATATTAGACAAGAATGGGAACAAAAAGAATGGCTCTTTCAGGGACAGCATGGTTTTAGGAATGGTTTCTCTTGCGAGAGTCAGGTAGTATCATTGTTTCAGGATATAGCAGATGAAGTTGATGATAGTGGGAGGGTGGTCGCTGTAATAATAGATCTTGCAAAGGCATTTGATGTTGTGCCACACGACAAACTGGTTCATAATTTGCTGCAGTCAGGTATTGACACCAGAGTTGTCGCGTGGATTGATGAGCTTCTTCGAAATAGGAAACAGAAAGTCCGAGTTGGACAACAATTTTCAAATCTAGCAAAGATAACTTCAGGGGTTCCTCAAGGAAGCGTTATTGGACCTCTCCTCTTTCTAGCTTTTGTGAATGACCTGCCAGACAATTTGATTTCAAAGGTACGACTATTTGCAGATGACTGTATAATATGTCGAGTTATTCAATCAAAAGTAGATGAGGATATTTTGCAGGGTGATCTAAATAGACTACATTTCTGGGCGGAAAACAATAGCATGACAATAAATAGTTCGAAAAGCAAAACCATCACGTTTGGTAGGGGTCGCAAGTATACTGAAACTCAATACAGTTTAGGCAACGAAAAAATTCCAAGAGTCGTGTCTTGTAAGTATTTGGGAATAATTTTTGATAGCAAATTGAGTTGGGAAAATCAGGTCAACTTTGTCGTAGGGAAAGCGTGGAGATCCTTACATTTTACTATGCGAATACTAAAAAAGAGTACTGCGAAAGCGAGAGAATTAGCTTACATATCTCTAGTTCGCCCATTAATAGAATACGGGACGATTTGTTGGGACCCTTATAGAATCTCACAAAAGGAATATTTGAATAGAGTACAGAGAAGAGCATGTAAACTTACTTTCCGAAGCAACAGAAAGAAAGTAGAGTGGGAGTCACTAGAAATCAGGAGGGTTAAGGCAAGACTCTGTGCTTCGTACAAAGCGTATGCCGGTTAACAAGCTTGGAAAGGTATCCACATCCGGCTCAGTAGACCCACGTATTTTAGTAGAGGGGATCACAAACACAAAATTCAGTTCAGGCCACAGAGAACAGATGTCGGAAAATTTTCCTTTACAAATAGAACTATAACGGACTGGAATAAGTTGCCTGCGACAGCCTTGGAACCCTTTCCTCAAGGTGTTCATAGATTTAAAAGTAAACTAACAAATGATATTTGTAAATTTTATTAGTAAGTAAGTTAGATTTATTAGAAAGGTTTTTTATTATTACTGTTATTAATTATTGTTATCATTATTAGTATTGTTATAATTATTAGATGCATTAGTTTATAGTATTTGTATTGAAGTGTGGTGACGTGTTGTGAAGTGTAGTGCAATACAGAAGTAGAAAGAGAAGTGAAGTGAAGTGAAGTGAAGTGAAGTGGAGTGCAGTGTATTAAAAGTCGTATATGTTATTATAAATTATCTGTACAGAAACTTCATAAGTGTAGAATTAATGCGGTTATTGTTATTAATGCATTTATTGTTAACATTGTTATCTTTTTATTATTATTATTATTATTATTATTATTATTGTCTTAAAATAATTTTTAAGACACATTGTATTTAATTCATAATTATAATATGTAAATTTTAATGTTCCGCCACCAGGTTGCATAAACCTACTTGCGGAAATAATAAATATCTATCTATCTATCTAACTAGACCTGAATTTGCCATTCTCTTTTTTTGCGACGAGTGCCAAATGCATTTCTGAACTTAGGATGGGAAGAAGTCTTACCCTTTTCGGCCTTCAATTTCCCGGGGTTCAGATGTTCACAAATGACACACTGGAATTATATTGTGTTCTAAAACATTTTAGAATCCGCAAAATGGCTTTTAATCATTTAATGGTTGCTTGGAGTATTATAGTAAGTCTCTTATTCATTTGTTTCACTATTCAGACATTTATTTATACTCCAAGATTTTCTTGGCGCGCAAAAACTTCCGGTATTTTTCTATGAGTTGCTTTTCTGATGACAATGAAAGAAATCTGCACCTCAGTGAATTTCACCATTTTTGGCTGACTCATGTGTTTTCGACTTCCACACAGACCAGTCATATCACAAATATAGCAATGGACATTCGAGCACGATGATCATAAATCTTTAATCTTCCTTAGTTTTAAACCTAATAAACAATTACAAGACTTTTGTGGGAAGAACTGTGCACTTTCTTGGCTAGATAATGTGTGTCATTAGATAAAGAATTGTCCTCGAATCACAATTGGCGTATCAATTTATTTCTTTCATTATATTTACTTATTTATAGTTAATCATCTCTTAAGACTTTAAAATGCTATAAATATGACAAATAATTTGTAAAATTTATTTACTTGTTTAAACGGTATTCTAAAAAGTGGGAATTTGTCTTCGAGATAGAACAATATTCCACGGAAACGTTGGCGTCCTATATTTTTTTAAATTTTTGTGGCTTTAAAGACTAAACGTTATTCAGAGAATCGACACAATAGCAAGTTTTCAGAAAAAGAGCAAAAGACAAATTAGTAATAGTTTCTTGAAACAAACATCTGGTTCTAGAATGTTGGTAAAAACAAAAAATTAAAATTAGTTTCTCACTCTTTTTGTCGAGCTTTACTACTATGTTCAGGCAACGGCAGTCGTGTTGAACAGATTCCGGAAATGAATAAAAGATGGACTTACTACCGTCCGAAAATAACCTTTAAAAATTTTAAAACTTTGATCGATTCTGGATTTGTTGAAATACCCTGAGGAAGACATTGAGAGCACACGCAGACTAATTATGCGGGAACAGGAGAAGTAGCGAAAGCAAGAGTGGCATAACTGCAAAGATACTAGATGGCAGTTATGCCACTCTTGCTCTCGCTGCAAAATGTTTAGCCGGACGCGGTAGGTCCAGGCCAATCGCGACCGGGCAGGATAGAGAGGCGGGAGAGTGCAGAGCATAAATAAATACAGGGGCAACGTAGGGCTACTGTATCTTCGATTCTAAATGTTCACGCCCGTGCCTCATTCACGTTCAGTTGTTACATTAATCCTTTCTCGTCCCTGCTATCTTCACCACCCAACAAATGACGCTCAACTGCTCGGCTTTTCCATCACAAATTTCTCGGGTAGCGGACTTTCGTGAGTTCCGCACCTAACGTCAATATCCATCCCTCTTCCTTCTCTCGCTCGACCATTCACGTTTTTTTCACCCACTCGCTATCCATCGGCGTTCCACCGTTCCTGTTTCCAAGCTCCTTTATCAATTCCCGTAATCAACCCCCCTTACAACGCCCTTTATCAAACCCCCGTTACAATCTCACGCCACCAACTGCCGTCATCAAATGCCGTCATCAAATGCCGTCATCAACTGCCGTCATCAACTGCCGTCATCAACTGCCGTCATCAACTGCCGTCATCAACTGCCGTCATCAACTGCCGTCATCAACGGTTGTCATCAATCCCGCCATCAATCCCGTCATCAACCACGACATCAAATCCCATTATCAACCCCAATTACCAATCCTTCGTTACCAGTCCTCCGTTACCAATTCTCCGTTACCAACCCTGTTCTCAACTCTACGTTATCTGTTGTCAACATCCCGTTATCAACTCTCTCTTCTCAACATCCACTCTTCCTCTTTATCCGTCCTTCACACGTCGTTCCCTATCCCAACGACCACTGCCCCCTCCGTTCACCGAAATCCCCGCCCTCTCCCTTTCACCCTTCGATTCCGGCCTCCATCCTCGCCGCAGCACGCTGTCACGCTCGCGCGCGCGTTCGTGGCCGTGCCCGCCACAGAGTGCGTATATATAAAAAGTATTGATCCCCCGCGCGCGCCCGCACAGCGCCGCCCGCAGCGCGAGGCGTGGCACACGGCGCGCAGCGGCGCGGTGCGGCAGGGTGGGGCAGGGAGAGGCGGGGCGGGGCGGGCGGAGAGGGGCGAGGCAGATTGAGGCGAGGCAGGGGTGGTGGAGCGGGGCGGGCTGCAGCGGGGAATGGCGGGGCTCGGTGGCAAAGAACTGTGGGATTAGGCGCGGCAGGGCTGGGTGAGGTGGGGAGGGGCGTATGGTGAGGTGGGTTGGCGTAGGGTGGGGCGTATGGTGGGGGTGGGGTGGGGTGTGGTGGAGCGTGGCGTGATGTGGCGTGATGTGGCGTGGCGGGGCGTGACATGGTGTGGATGGACGGTGTGAATTGGGCGGGATTGTGGGGTGGGGTGGGGAGGGGTGCGTGGTTCGGTGGGGTGGAGTGGGGAGGGGCGTGTGGTTGGGTGGGGCCTGGTAGGGTGGGGTGTATGGAGGCGTGGGGTGGGGCGTGGCCGGGCGGGGCGGGGCGCGGCGGAGTGAATGGTGGGCAGGGGTGTGGGGTGGGGTGGAGTGGGGCGGAGGGGGTTCAAGGGTAGCGGGAGTTCAAGGGTCGCGTGTCTGTGAGTCGGAGATCTCAATATGCGTCATTTTCCTCAAGGATATACGCTGTTGGAAAATATTCTGCGTTGAAAATTTGGACCAACTATAAGAAATAATACTGTATGTGTGTAGGTATGTATTTCGCATTTTAGGCTCGGAATAATCTGACTTTTGCCAACTAACAGTATTTCCAGGCCTGGTCCCTGTTTTATTTATTATCCATGCCTGGAAATAGGGTGACATGTGGCACGCATGAAGTATTCCCATCACCGTATTAATATAAACAATATTAATAATAATAATAATAAAGACACAAATAAATATTTTTAAAAGAACAATGATACGTGTGCTCTTATTTACTCTGGGAAAAAAGCTCTGGAATTTCCTGAAACAAGCAGAAACTAATACAATTACACATCTAATTGTGTAACAGTGATGTAAGAGTGCACGATTTTGTAAAATAAGCAACCACCGGTTCCACCACGGAAGTCGGATATTGAGATAAAAGTCAGAACGTAAAAATCGTGCTTATTAATGAATATCTCTCAGGCTATGAAACTTCCTGCAAAGATACTGAAAAACAATTTCAGTATAAGGGGTTTGCAATAAAAGCAAGTCGTATGTGGTATATTAAACCAGAAATGGTGTCAGTATTTGTCGGCGCCATGGGGACTCGAAACATTTTTCGTAAACATTGTTCGTAACTACCAGGAAATGCCAAGGTGGCAACCTTGGCATTTCCAAGGTAGTTAGAAAATGGTATCTGCAAGGTATCTAAGAATTTTGTTATTTTGTGCCTATGTGACAGAAATAATTATATAAACAATAAATAGAGAAATCTTTCGAAAATGTTGGTTGAAACCTACGCATGGTCTTCAACATTCTTCCAAATGCATTTGTGGAATAATAACAGTAATATTAACAAATATCGAGGTATTCATGTAAACGGAAGGTTCAGCTGGAAAACATACAATAGTTTCAAAATCAGAAGAGAAATTAAGACATTTATGGAGATTTCATTCGAATGAGAAACATTTTAGAACAACAAAATATCTAATAATACAGATGGAATAATTGCACAACGTCCTCCGCTTTCATGAAGAAGAAAAAGAAGAAGAAGACGTTACACAATTATTGAAGACGATAATTGCGATTTAAATTCACTTCCATATTTCAGATTGGAAATTAGAAACTCTTCGAAGTTATATTAATATTACTATCATCAAAACTATGTAAAATGCAGAAGACATTGACTAAATTGCATATAAAAATAGTAGTAGTTTAATTTTAAAATATCTCAGAAAACTGCCTTTGAAGGAGACAAGGAGAACGTTCTGGTCTTGAAGAATTTCTTTCTTTGCAGCAGCATCGCGTGAGGTTGTCGCAGCTTACCTTACGAAGACGGATTACGACTGAACGCGTTCATTTATTTTGTCTACTACTTTCCGCGGCGCAGAAAGTGGTTCTAATCTCTCTAATATCCTTTTCCGGACTGAAAAAGAAAAGGAAATAGAAGAGATAAAGAGAAATTTGAGAAACATATTAGAATTCACACCACAACTATGAGGTTTGTACGAATTTTACAAAAAAAATGGCAATGATTTTTTTTAAACATTTGTCGCGTCTTTTCCTTGCGATGCGTCTTCCAACCCCTTTGGACCGTTGAAAGCAACTAAAAGACGAACTATAACAAATACAAAAATATCTAACATAAAACAGCACTGAAGAGATAATTACGACATAAAAGAACTGAAGCAGTGATGATAACCCGATAAAAGTTGGAAAAACCTGATTGCGTGAAAGAGAGGATACGTTTTTCACAGATATATTTTGATGGTATATTACAAAAAGTTATGTATTTTAAGTGTGAGGTGGAATAATGTTATCATTGTATTATTGCCGTCGTTACAAATACAATATCGAAGACTTTTGCTCGACTCAATGGACTGCAATTCAAATCGAAAGATAGAAAAGAGAAATGGGTAAACACATGTGATTTGGCGCACTGTTTTAACAGTAAATTTATGATTTTGTATTAATGTTCTAATTCTTATCTACACAATTCCTGTTGATAATTCTTTACTAAATTGGAAAAAAAAATGTATGAGTCATCCAATGAACTTGTACAGCGGCATCGTATCTATCAGTACTCGTTTCTGAATTGAATGTTTTTAGAAATAAACGTGAAGGTGGCTAAATCAGAATAATGAATTAATTACAAGCATTTTAGATAACGTATTTACATTCTTTTTCAGTATTTCGCCAATTTATTGCCTTTTGCGGAAGTGAAAGAGAAGCTTACGAGGAAGTTCTTCATAACATTGCGCACTCTTGTCGAGTCCACACTTTTTTCTCAGCGAAAGAGATACAAGTTACTGGAAATACATAAATTGCCCTCGAGAGAATCCAAGAAACCCTTGTCTGCTTTTCAAGAGCTCTCCTTTTCTGAAGAGCTATGCTCTCTCGTAGATAGCAACCACTCAACTGTAGGTTGTAACGTCAACTTGTGGAAGAAAGCTTACAAACTGCTCATAAAATATAGAAATTGGTTGTCCGTTAAAACTGTTTTATCAATGTTTTTCATTCAAATATATAATTTAAATATTATACATTTGTAATCATCTACCGATTAGAATACTTCCAATTGCATAGAATAAATACTATACCAGATACGTATACATACATTTTCATAATGAAATACTACGTCAGTGTGATATAGATATTTGACATATTAAATTCAAACTATTTTGTATAAAAACAGTATCAAACACTTTTCCTCGGTACAATGAACCACACGGATCACTTGGATCCTCTGGATTAAGTTCATACATCAATTGCGAGATTCAAGCAACGCGCTATGGCTTGCCAGTTTAAACACAATTCTTAAGACGTGCAACGTTTACTAGCAGAAAATAAACACTTACCCTCCGTTGAACCCTCTTCTGAAAACTATTCTTGAGTTCTTCTCTACAATTCTAATCAGCATACGATAATAATGACTATTTTAATTGATCAATCAAGAGTTGAGAATTTCTCCATGTGATTAATAATAATAATGACGAATAATAATCTCTTGGCCACAGTAGTACTAAATTTTTAACAATTACGTGACGAAATGTATTCCGTTTGCTATTGGTAGCCACTGTTGCAAAATCATAGCTACTTAGCAGAAGTAAAGTTATAAATGATGTCTGACGATTTGGTCTATTATAATAATAATAACAACAACAACAACAACAATAATAATAATAAGCCGAATGTGGGGCGTAAAAGCACAAGTCGTACCGATTGTTATTGGAGCTCTGGGATTTGTTCCACAAAATTTGAGTAAGAACTTGTCTAAACTTCCCGGTAATTCAAAAGACAGGAAAGTGCAAGAAATTGCTTTATTTGGAACAGCCCACATTTTGCGCAAAGTATTGTAGAGGCACTTGCAGTCACCGGATCTGCTCCTTAGGTAGCTGGTTTGCAACCTGGAGTAGATTTTCTATTCAGCCGACTCATAACATCTTTAGTCGTGATGTAATGGAAATAATAATAATAATAATAATAATAAATAATTATTATTTTCTTTTACATCAACTAAAAATGTTATGAGTCGGATGAATATAAAATCTACTTTAGGTTGCAATCAGCTTCCTGCATTAGAGAACAAATTAATCCGAAGAAAGAAAATTTCCATTGTTTTCATTTGGTAGGCTGTTTTACTACGCAGCTGTCTTATACAGTTCGATCGATTCATTGTTGTGCTATCTTAATCTTCATTGTTGGTTCATTTATTTTAGTAGGTGTATATTTGCTCAGTTTATTGTAATATTTGGTGTAGGTAGTGTTCTCAGTTGTGTTCCAAATTTTGAGTCACGTGTAAGTGGTTTCGTGACGAAGAAATCAAAAAACAATGTTTAATTTAGTAGAGTCAATGCCTAAGAGAATAAATGAACTTATTAACAATAAAAGTGGGCATTTAAATTATTAAGTTCCGAAAAAGTTTAAGTTTCGTATGTTTTACAGTGTGGAAAATAAAGCGTTCAAAAGGATAGCGTGTGTTCCGATTAATTTGTTCGCAATTAACTCTTGTATTGAAGACGTTTCTCTGCCTCCTTGGTTACGACGTTTTTGATCATAAGGCACAGCAACATCGACGAGTAGACAATCTTCACTCCAAATCCCGAATAACAATATCCTGTTAGTTTGCCGCAATCAGTTTTAAATTGTTGGTCGTACAATATTGTAAACAGCCCAACAGACGCCACCGGTTTGTTGAGTGTTCATACCACTTCGAGCGGTGTTTGGAACTTCCAGGGCAGTACATATGTGCTGTCGAGGTAACTACATAACCAGTCGTGTCTTTTCAAGTATTCAGGTCGTTGCTAGAAATGGACAAGCTGAGACGATATGATCAATGATTTCTACTTTTTCCTGGCAAGTGTGGCTTTTATCATCTAGGGAAGTTTTGGATATTTTTAGAACATTATGAAATCGCCTTTATCATAATGTGTTCTCAACGCCTGATCTTGGGTAGGTCTTAGAACTGTTTCCGATTTTGGCTTCATTCTTCCCCTTTCAAGCCACGTAAATGATAGATCTTTATTGATCTGCGCCTTGTCCATTCTTTTTAGGTATTGTACACGGAGTGACCTGCCTCTTCACGATTTGTTTAAAATTTTTCTATCTCACATTTCATGTTTAGTAGCATCAGAAGTTCAGTGTCTGTGTTATTCTGCGCGTCTTGCATAGTTTCCTTTGCAACGCTTCTTGCTACGCCAACAATGCCTCTGATTCCCTTTCTTCAATCAGATTTCATGACCTGCCTCTTTAGAGGGTCATCTTGATGACTGACTACATACTTTCCCATCCCGACTATTGCATTGTGCCAGGAGGCTTCAATTTGTCTGTAGGGCCCTTCCTCCTTCTGACACTAAGTTTACGTACATCAGCTCGAGGGTAGGAAACATGATGCATTATAAGCAGGTTTCGGTTTCTTCGTTATTATTATTATTATTATTATTATTATTATTATTATTATTATTATTATTATTATTATTATTATTGTTTTGTGAGAATAATGTATCTACTTTTGTGCCTCGATAGATATAGTGTTGATAATACAGTCCATTAGGTACACAATAGCCGTTAAATTTAACACAACAAAAACCTTTAAAATTGTTTTCGGTTCGTAGGAAATTATAATTGCGCAAATGATATTTTTAATGAACTAGAGCAACAGCTAAATCTTCCCTTGTTTACAAGTTAAATCAATTTTTATGAATATTTATTTTCTGTTTTTGCTACACACGTGTTTTTATCAAAATGTGTTTCTCTATATTTAATAAGTTAATTAGTGTTATTAGGAATTTATTTAATTTTTCATTTGAAAATAACTGTTATTTGTAGGTGTTGAATTATTTTATCTTCAACTTGGGGAAATTTATAACATATTTGTCTAAGACTATTTAATAATATACATATTCCGACTGTACATTTAATCGATGAATGACATTGATTACATACTCCTTAAATTCAAGTTCGGAATCCACGGTTTGTCGACCAATCACGTTCCTAGAATTTTCGGAATTCACCAAGAGCCTTTGCAGAGAAATTGTATACTCTTTGCAATTGGAACTCCTTTTGACCATCGGGAGACAAGTGAATGATTTAGCAGTTTCATGTATGTAACGTAAACATTGTTGTGTTCGTATTTTCTCGTTAAATTTTGCATTGATCATTTAACAGAAAATTAATTATTGAAGCCTGTAACCAGTTACGTAATTCAGCTTCCGGATCAATGACCCTCATCTCGATTACGTTTTGGGTCAGTTTCCCTGAACCATTGAGCAAATGTTGAGATGGTCCCCTTAAGTTGGTTCTGGACATAAATGTAGCTTCAATATGCACATTTTGTTGAGCTCTCCTTTTGCTTGTAGTGGTAGGAGTAAGTTGAAAGTGAATTATTATTTTGTTAGCAATGCAGAAAAATCAAATCTTCACTTCGTGTACCGTTTCCAATACGTTTTCTACAACTCGGTAACGAAAAATGTCGAGTTTTTCACTGTTTTGTTAACCGCACGGTTTTTTTAAAATATTATTATTATTCTAATTATTATTAATTTTTAAAAACTTTTATTCATCTTTCAATTATTCATAGTTAAAACGTTCGAAAGGAATTCTGGAACTCAAGAAAACGTGCGCAGGTCTGTCCCCCCCAACGTCACATACAGTTTTTACTGTTTTTTGACTACATAAATACTAAAAGTCAGTTACAGTGACAATGAATTGAATTCCACCTGAAATTTAGGAAATAGCGAATTTGAGAATTTAACAATTCTTGCCAGAGAACTCATGGAAGTATTATGTACAATTATATTAAAAACTTATAAAAACCTTACTTACCAAGATCATTGCATATTAGTACTTTATTTATTTATTGGTAAAAGAACAGAAAAACTGTATATGACGTATGGGGGGGTTATATCTGCGCACATTTCTGTGGAACCCTAGGATGAAAAAAGTGCGTAAAAATTAGCAAATTTGAAAAACTAGAAAAAAAAAAAAACAAAAAAATAATTGTGAAAATTATTATTTCAGAAAAATAGAAATTAGAAAAATGTTTGTTCCTGACTTATAGAAGATCAATTTCAACGGTAAATGAACTGGTGATTTGTTTTTCTACATTGCTAACAAAATAGTAACGAACGTCAGTTCTACTCCTACCACTATAAGCAAAAGGAGTGCTCAACAAAACGTGCGCACAGTGATGGTACATTACGTCCAGAAGCAGAACAAGGGGCCATTCAGCAATGTCAATTTTGATGAAGAGTGAATAAGTGGTGTGTATTTCTAACCACAGGAATTTCATCATTAATTTTGTCAGAAAATAGTCAGACTTATTATGTATCTCAATTACAACACTGTTTGATGTAGTAATCCTTTTACTTGATAATCAAATAATACAAAATCTATTCAAAATCTATTCTGAATATTTCAAGGCCGTAGAGAAAGTATAGGCTTGCACGAGGAAAGAGGAAGTGAAGATAGAAAAGGTATATTATCATTATTTATGAACTAACACTTTCTCTTTCGCTCCCCACTCGGAATTATTGAATATCAGACCATTTCTTTTTCGTGCTCTGTAAGGGAAAGATAATTATCTTCTTCATTCATCCCAATAAACATATTGAATATGTTCAATACACAGTGTACTATAATCTGTAAACTTTTGTCAAGGTCATGAGTAGATACATATCATTGAGTCCGCCAATTTGAATCTACTTTGGTTTACCTTTTCCTAGAAGTGTCTCACTGGGCATTGAATGTCTCTAATTTACATTATCACGCGGTAATGAAAATTCTCGTACTCTAATAATATTAATAATGATTAATATTGAAAGCGAATGACTACTTTCTCTCTGTCTTTCTCTCTCCCTGTCGGTCTTGGTCTCTCTCTCTCTCTCTCCCCTTTATCTGCATGTTAAATATTTTTTGCCATAATGTTGCCGCCCTGCAATTTACCAACTGAAGTGAAATATATTTTTTCTGTTGCAGGTGAGCTTTCTTTCTTAAAGGGTCAGTTTCGAACCAGTTTCGACTCAGCGAAGCAGTTTTGCATCAGGGCACAACATTGCCCCCCACCTCAGCGATCATGTGAGAAATTACTTTAAATGTATTTATTATATTTCTATATTCTCGATTTTAATAATTTCAGAGGGTAGATTATAAATTGTGTTGAGCAGAGATAAGAAAATCGATTGAATTGATTGAATTGAAAACGATAATCACGACGCCATAGAGGAGTCGTTGTTTGAAAATGAGAATTCCGATTGAAATGTATATGTGAGATCCTGGTTATCAGTAGGAATGAGGAATCATTGAGCTCTGTCCCGATATTTGATTCGACTTTACAAGGTAAAAATCTGGCATGATGTCTGTTACTTTTTTTCCGCATTTTATTTAAATTTGGCGCAAACCTCTAATCAAACGGTTATACCTCTCCTGATGCAAATCCAGGCTAAGCTCGTGCAACTTCAAGTATCACACGCCCAAGATAGTTTTATTTCTCTGCAAAATTCGTGAACCTAATTGTAGAGAGTAATCCACGCCAAAGTTAATATTCTACATTAACAATCAGTCCACTCAGCGTCACTACCAGGAAGCAGCACGTTCTGAGTAAGAGCGTTTTGTCGCGGAACATCCAAAAACAAGAAAAATCCCACAAGACTTCGCTTGCCTTGTTGAAAACCGCGAGCAAAAACAGCCCTGGTCGCCTAAATTGCTACTACACGGAGTAGAGATAATGTTTACGTTGTCAAAAGCTGTTAGTTGCCATTTAAATATTCTGATTATTAACAATCTTTACCGGCCATGTAATGTCTGCTACCGTGGATGCATATAGACGGGTTGATATACCAGTGCTATCTTATTTGCTTTCTACCCTCCCTGTAGCAGGAGTGTGATATTGAAGGATTTCCGTAAATGTTCTAAAATTGCGACGTGGCGCGGCGTGGATTTTACGAGGTACTTCAACATATCGCCAATCTCAACCGGGTTTGAACACGTTCTTAGGAGGTCATGAGCTACTATGATAACTAATAAACTATTGGAGCAGCTATCTAATGTAGATGATAAGGGAGAGGTGAATGAGATATGGGAAGAAATGTTTGTGGGGATAGGAGGACCGGGAATAACTTCTAAACACTTTCCCGCGAACTACTTGTCCACCATACATTTCTCGTAACAAAATTTGAAAACAGGGATATATAAATAAAATACTAAAACGCTTTCATT